>LR749752.1:238728-342231 GCA_902729485.2 Mus minutoides
CTTATTTGCTTTATACATAGTCTTCAGCCAATTTAATTTGTAGGACAGTGAAAAGAAAAAAATATGATCTTTTTCCAGCTGGCACAGATCTTCCAAATCTGGGGGTTTTCCTGAGTAATAAGATGCCTGTGTTATGTAAATATGCAATGCCCAGTGTTTCCTAGGGTTGAAACTTGGATCGTGATTTAAGCAATTTTGCCAGAGGGTGAATCTCCAGGAAAAACACAGTGGAACTTCCTGGTGATGAACGCACTGAAGCGAGAGAGGGTGGCACGCCTTTATTTGGGGAAAGGAGGGTATGGAGCATTATGCCTTGGCCCTGGACCTTACTGCTAACGATGGGATCTCTGGGGTGTCCCCCAAAACTTGTCTGCTAAAGCCTTATTTGCCAGCATGTGGCATTATTGGGATATGACAAAACTTTTATGAGCTGAATCTTAGTGGGAAGTAAGTCATTGGAGAGGCACCTTTGAAAAGAATATTAGAATCCTAGCAAACCCTTCCCATTTCCTTCTTTCCTTCTTTCCTTCTTTCCTTCTTTCCTTCTTTCCTTCCTTCCTTCCTTCCTTCCTTCCTTCCTTCCTTCCTTCCTTCCTTCCTTCCTTCCTGGCTTCTATGAGGCTGCTTTCTCCCCTTCATTTTCCTGCTATTTGATTGACTCACCTCATGCCCAAGACAATGAGATCCGCATAAGCTTTTGCCTCTTCAAAGTTGTCTCAAGCATTTAGTTACAGCAGAAAGCCGACTAACACTCACCATGGACTGCAAGGCTCAGGCCCCAGAATCCTGAGTAGCTGCAGGGATGAAATGAAGAAAGGACAGACACGCAAACCTGGCTACCGGGATATGGTGAAGATTTCTTTGAACGCTATGTCCTACAACCTGAACTCTTAGCACATTTGTTATGTACACCCCAGAATGTGGCAGCTGCATGTGGCTTGGGGGCGTAGAGTTGGGGGAGACCGTTAGTTAGCCTGAAAGAAGAAGCTGAAGTTGCTAGTCTCTGCACACACTGACCAATGGTTTTTAAACACTGAAACTTGGACTCCTTGCCATGGACCGAGCCTAATCAGCCCCCCTCAATCCGTGGGAATCAGGGGTTCGGACAGATGGACATATAGAGTCGGAGGGAATTGACAGACACAGACACGAGAGAGTGTGCTGGATCTGAATGTAATTTGTCAAATCGAGCATCAAACTTTTTATACACAGAAGAAAATAGGGAAGTTAGGTGACAATGAGGTTACTGGATTCTTACATAAAAACAGAGGAATGCAAACAGGGAAGGACTGGCAGGAACCAATTGGGATAAAATTCAATATTAACAACTAGGATCAAAAACTGCTCCACCTAAGGTCCACTTAATCTTAGAAGCCAGGGACAAGCCTTTGCCATAGTTCCTATTCTAGTCTATTGTATAGACCACCTTCCCCCTAGGCCATTGTAAATACTTGTATATAGGTGTAACTCAGCTAGCTATAGTTCTAAGTATCTACTCTGGTTCCTCCTTAGATCACAAACTTCCTCCTTCCTAGGTAATGGTAAATTCCTGTGTAGGGCGGTGACTTGACTATCCATGCCCAGGGTCGGATCAAGGACTGCCTAGAATCTAATTTAGCTATATGTCAAAAATTCAATCCTTAGGAGCACTTATAATAAAGCAATATTAAGAGAAAGCACACAGATCCATTTACCAACTAAAGCAAGGACATTGGAGCATTCATTATACAGGATGCCATGATTCCAGGAGACTAAGTTTCCGTGAACTTGTCGCCTCGGGACAGCACCTAGGTTTTCAGGGCCTGTAGTGCTTGTCACTACTGGAGTGGATGTAGCACTCCTGAAGAGAACTTTGCCACCCATGTTGAGCCTGGACCACATCGGGAACCACCTTTGCCAGTGTCCCATGAGTCCAAGGCTTTGGAGTCCTTAACAGGGTTGTGCCCATTGTCAACTATACACATGATTTCATAATCGGGGCTTGCCCCTCTCCCTGCATACACTCTTCCTTTGTGTCTCCTTTATAATGAGGCTTTAGTCTCTTAAGTATAGTTTTTCTTTTCAGCCAGTTCTGTGAAGATTTTCTGCTTAACTAAATACCACATTTGCACTTTATCCGAAGTGAAAGTAGGACTTCAGTTCAGTCTAAAGTGGGAGGAGCCATTGTGTGGTGAACTTTGCTCCTAACCAGTAAAGGATGTACGGACTGAGCAGTGCAGTGTCAGAACTGAGTTGCAGAAAACACAGCTGATATCAGGATAAGAATTTTTGAGTTTTCCATTCTAACACTAAATGTTGTCAGATTATTAGAGAAAGCGTGCATCTTTATCTTATGAACATTTGACAGCAATCTGTATTAGTCCTTGACTTACAAACATTAAAGCTTTACTAAACATACCTCCTTAACTTCATGATTTCTTTCTTGGTGTAACCAGCAGCCATTGTGATGTTTAATGATCAGAAGCACTCAAGGTGGCTTTTATGTTCACATCCAGCTCCCCACCTTTGCATATCATGCTGCCTCACCCTAGAGTACCTTTCTAGCCTTCCAGTGGGTTTGGAATCCTGGTTACCTTGCTGAATAGAGGTGCTATTGTTAGCTTCTCCCTGGCTCCAGGCCGTTTTGCTACTCTTTGCCATATGCTTATTTGACCCTGACTGTCCCTCCGAGCAGTTACCTGGCAGTATCCCAACTGCCTGTTACTATGTCTGTTTCCACTACTCCTGCCAACCTCCACCAGAGCGTAAAGTTCTTCGCCTTGCCAGCTCAGTGCCAAGTACTGGGCCTCACATGCTGTGGGGTGTGCTGGAACAGAATCAGTGGGTGAAAGCAATTGGGCAGGGCTGATGTGTGGGCTTAACTCATTTTGCTCAGGGCTAATGTTTGGAACATTCTGTTTCTTCTTGGGGGGGGGGGGAACCACCTGACTGGGGCTTTTAAAGTAGTAAAAGTCAGATGAAGACTTTCTGCTGATTTCTGCTGATTTAGATATTTAGAGAAGCCTTCCAAAAAGAAAAAGAAAAGAAAAAAACATTTTCAGAGGTAAAAGTTAAACAGCCATCTGGGAAGACTGAAGAGCTGGAAGAAAGAAAACACAGGTCCTTTTTGAGAGCACTGGGATTGACGAAAGAGATGTAATGGACACACCAAACATTCTTTTCTTCTCCTATACTGCATTGGGTTGGAAGTCCAATGGCAAGAAGGCTGGAAGAGAGACATGAGCAGAACTTTCAGCCAAGATCTGGAAGGCCCAAAGTACCCATGTTCCCCAGCTTCTCTCTGGCCTCAGAGGATGGTAGCTCAGGGAACACCTACTCAAATCACCCACCACACAGACTGGGGGTGCATGTGGGCATCTTCAGCAGGCCAGTAGTGAGGTCTTCATCAGTGGCTTCACTGATAGACTGGTTGTGAACACAGTTGAGTCTCTGAGGACTTTCAGAAATATATAGGGGACACACTCAGTTGTGACGTGGCCTTGCTGGGTTGAATGGCAATGGGAAGGGGAAATTTTAAGAGACGTTCCTTTTTTAAAGTATTTGCAATTTATTTGGAGATCAGTAATCGGTGCTGCCAACACTTAGTTATCCAGAAGATGACCGGGGGACAAGCCTGATCCCACAAGAAAAACAATGAATTCACCATAGATCATCAGTCTCAAGAAATGGAGAGTTCTGTAATGTGTCACTGCACCATGGCTTTGGGTAGTTTCTTGGAGATGACACAGGTAGTGTTGATCATGAACATGTTAAACTTGATTTTGTCAAAATTTAAATGCACTTGTTGAAAAGATATTTTTTTTGGGACATTGGGCATGGTGACTCACACCTGTGATCCCAACAGTTGAGGGGCAGAGTCTAAACAATTTCTACAAATGTAAGGCCAGCCTGGTCTACAGAAATCAATCAATCAATCAATCAATCAATCAATAAGACACCTTTAGGAAAATGAAACTACAATCTACACAGGAAGTTATGAATGTGGAAAGAGACCTCTCTATAATAACAAAACAAAGTAACCTCATTAAAAATGAGCAAAAGTTTCAGGACAGAATATATAAAATTAAACGCAAATTAAAACCACAGTGGATGTCACTCCATTCTTACCAGAATGACAGAAACAAAAGTAATGATAATATTGACTTTCAGCTAAGAGAATCCATAATAAACGTCAGACCATTTCTACTCACTGTTGCACTAGAAGCACTAGGACGTAAGGAAGAGAGTAAGGGATAAGTAAGGGTGAGGACTATATCTTTCTTTGTAGGTCGTATACACCAAAGAATTATGGATGGAAATTTTAATTTCAGTGCTATCAGTTTAATGAGTTGCCTGCTTTAAATATTCAACACTAAAAGTAGGCACAGGTGGAAAGAAGCTAGAGAGCAAAGCAGCAAACAGCAGCACAAATATAAATTATCTAAGAATAAATCTGACAGAAAATGTGAAGAGACAGTTTTCTTCCTTCAGAGGTGGAAAGTTGCGTAATCTCCCTGAGAGAAAGTGAGAGAGAAGGTGATCAATAAGGTGATATTGCATGTCTGCAGCTCCCAGCACCCATTAGTGTAAGATGCAAACTACCTCCAGCCAGCCAGCCTCGTTACAGCCTCATTACAGCCTCAGTCAGATTCAGTTTCCTCCCAGCCTAGAGGCTACAGGCATGCATCTATAAACTAACAATCTAACTCTACAAATGTTTTAAATGTGCTAAGAATATGAAGATATCCTCAGTGGGTGAAGGAGCTTGTCAAAAGACACTCCCCAAACATACAAGTATCACCACAAGAAGAAGACTATCTTAAAAATTTGTGAAAAAATAATTTTCTATAAGAGATGCTGAGAGAACATATGAAAATACTTGATCTACTTTAGTTTATAACAAATTCCTATATTGGAAGTTCAAATAATGATATATTTAGAAAATAAAATATCAAATACAATATAAATAAATTTAGTTATAAATATTATCCAAAAAATCTAATATATCCAACATATTTAAGACATATTTGAAAATTCCTACATAGTGATAAAAATAATAGAAAATTTATCAAAGCATGAGATTAAAGCCTTTACATATGCATTTAATGGAAGTAAAACACGCATATATTCATGCTTTGCATATTTTCATATATATATATGAGACCTTCAGCCATTTAGTTATTAGAGAAATACAAGTTTTTAAAAGGCTGTATTATTACCTGGTCACTAAATTAGCAAAAAGCATTAAAAGCAGAACAAAGAAGCCCCACTGAGGCTCTAGTGGAAATATATCGGTAGCACTGTAGAATTCATAACAGCTCCTAGCCAAAAACAACTTCAATCAATACTATAATAAGAAGATAAACTGTTTAGTTATGGAATATTGGATAGGTATTTATGCGATGCAATGTTGCATAAATAAAACTAGCAGACACAAAAATATAGTCTACCAGAGATGGATTATTGGATAGAAAAAAAAAGACACAAAAGAATGCAAGCAGTATGGATACATTTACACACAAGCCTGAGACTGGCATAAAGTTATACGTTTACAGTACACGTGCAAGTGGTAAAACTGTGATGAAAATCAAGGCAACTGTCATCGAAAAACTCAGATTAGAGCTTAGTTGGAGAGAAGGTAAAGGAATGAGGTTTAGGGGTGCTGTCAATATTCTAGTGCATAGCCTGATGGTGGCTTTATGCAAGATCATTATTCTTCTTAAGCTATATTTATAGTTATTTTTAATTTTCTATGTTTGACAGCCCGGTGGAGGGGAAAATATTTTACAGGTGCACTGTGGAATAATTAATTAAAGTCTTCAGACATGTCCTTCCTTCTAAATTTTTAAGCTGTTATCTTTTGGTGTGTGGAGGGATAATTTAGTAACATTAATGGCAATAACAGTACCAAAAATAGGATAAAGGTTGCCATCTGTCAAGTCCTTCTTACACGTCAATCACTTTCACCTCATTTCCCATCCCTCATCTTTGGGAGGTAAATATTATTACTGTCATTTAACAGATGAGAAGAACTAAGGCTTAGGACAACCACACAGCCACTCTGAATTTACACAGTAAGGAAATCTCAACTTAAAACCTCAGATCACTCTTTGTAATGCTCACGTGTTCCCACTAGGCTAGCTGCTATATTGTGGCATCTATTGTTTTATTTAAATGAAGTTCCATTCAGGTTAAAAAGAAAATAAATGCTTCTAGACCAGTGGATAACGTTAGAAAAGCATAGATCATAATGTGTTGCAACAATCTTGTCTGACATTTTTCTATTATTTTTCTCCATATATTATCATATATGTAATATTTATTTACAGCATATGTTTTTAAACCATCAAAATTGGGAACATAGCTGGACATAGTGGCACACACCTTTAATTCAACACTTAGGAAGCAGAGGCAGGTAGATCTCTGTAGGTTTAAGGCCATCCCGGTCTACACAGTGAGTTCCAGGACAACCAGAGCTACAAAGTAAGACGTGTCTCAAACAAACAAGTAAGCAAACAAACAAATTGGAACCTACTGCAAATACTGTTCTGGAATCTCTCTTTTTTTTTTCCTCAACTTGATCATTACATTTATTCTTATATTGTTAAATGGGAGTAATAAAATGATATTTCTTATGGAGATACCCTCCTATTTAAGACACTCTTATACTTACATTTTATTTTACTGTTTATTTGCAATGTGTTATTATCATTATTATTGACAGTGTTAGAGACTGAATACAGGAGGTAAATATTCTTATCAGTGAGCTACATCTTCACAGCCTAATTAATGTTTTAAATATAAAAATAATGCCATTATTTAAATATAAAAAAATATATTCAAGGATAATTTCAAAGGTTAAGAGCACTGTCTGCTCTTCCAGAGGTCCTATGTTCAATTCCCAGCAACCCTATGGTGGCCACAACCATCTGTCATGGAATATGATGCCCTTTTCTGATGTATATGCAGACATTGTACTCATATACATAAAATATATTAATATACATACTCAAACATAACATAAATAAATCTTTTT
This sequence comes from Mus minutoides, assembly GCA_902729485.2. NCBI lineage: Eukaryota > Metazoa > Chordata > Mammalia > Rodentia > Muridae > Mus > Mus minutoides. The sequence continues at coordinate 245,744 of LR749752.1, forward strand.
AAAAATGCATTGATGTGGTCCAGGGGCGTGCTCAAGGTGCTTTTCATAATGATAAGCTGAGCCTTCATTTTCTGCCACGTGTGGGAGTAGCAGCATCCACTCTACCTGGCTCAGCTTTCTTCACAGTGAACATTTGTTCTAGGTGGTAACTGTGTTGCTAGTGCCTTTCATCCTTTTGTTGGCTACAAGGAGTCTTTTCAGAGCACTGAAGACCTTGTAGCCAAACTCTTCAATACTTTTGAACATATAGAATAAACACTAGCAACTTCCCCTGAACTATTCTGAGGTTGCTTGGTTAACATTCTACCTAAAATTCTTTTATCTTTCACAGTAAATAGCACATCCCGGGGCAGCGGGTGAGGTTTACCCCATGTCTCTTCATCAGCCATTACCGTGCCTCTTAGTGCAGTGTTTTTCCTTGTGGAAAATTTCTCCCCTAAGCCTTGCTTACCCTCTGGCTCGCCAGCTTTGGTGAGAGAGTATGGCTTGAGGTTTGCACTTCTGTAATTTCATGCCTCGCCGCTATCATAAGCTGCTCCTGGCTCCTCAAATCCTCTTCCAATTTAGAAAGTAGAAGAGCATTTCTAAGCATGTCAGTATAAATATACTGTTCTTCTAGTTCCTAAATCTAGAAAATGATGATTCATGCCATAGAATGGGGGTTTCATAAGGGGACAGCAGGCTCCTAGATGCCCTCCACGTGTGTGGAGTAGATAGTCTGAGCAATAGTGTGAATTGTACCTTGTAGCGAGCATCATACTTTCTTCTTTCCTACTTAGGCTTAAAGAACCAACAGGGGAGATACATATGGAAGACATGGAAAGAGGCAGAATCCTACAGTGTGGTGGAGGAATTATAAATATGTGTGAATTAGCAAATAAGACACTTATTATTTTTATTGTCGTGATAAGAAGCACTAACACCTTAGTAGCAGAGAGCATTCCTCTGCCCAGTTCTTGATTTTTAAGGGGCATCTCTGTGGCCTGGTTTTGATTTTGAATTGTCTTCCTTCCTTTCAGAAAGAAAGGTTTCTTGAAGAAATGGAAAATTACAAAAATAGCATGAACATATTAGATGAAGTAAAGAGTAATCAAAAATAGTATTGGTGTATTAAAAGTACACAACAGCAAACACAGATATTCTCTTTGAACAGATATGCTACAATTTGACAATGGAGCATCAAAATGAAAATGTTTTGGTTTGGTTTGGTTTGATTTTGGAGCTACTTTATATCCCTGCTTCAAAGGGGAACATGCAGATTTGGGGAGGAAGCATTGCGATTTAGAAAATCACAATGGTTAGCAAATTGGAAGAAATGGTAGGCTCAGAAACTTACTGTTACATCATCACCATGGCAATCCATCCAACCAAGAATAGATACTAATCTTGGCAGTGAATTTCTGGAGCACAAGGTACTCACAGAGTACCATAATTTATGTATCTTTGAAAGAGAAAAAGATAACCTTATATTAGAGAAATTTAGTGGTCGCCACCATAATGAGATCACCAAAGTTACCTTTACTAACAATGGCACAAGTTGACATTGGGTACCACACATTGGATACCCTGAGAAAAATATACTATATTTCTGGTTTTCTTGCCACAAATCTAACTTGCTTCCATATGTGAAGACACAACCAGACAATTCAAACTCTAATAATTTAGGAAAGCTATATTCATTTGGAGTTTCAAAAAAATAACAATTTCATGTAGAATAAAAGGAAAAAAGAATAGGATGATTGCTTCTAAAGTAGAGAAAAGGGGATTTTAAAAAGACTTTACAACAAATGCACTGTGGGATATTTGACTGGACCTGCTTGTGTGAGAAATGTCTCTCATTTGAGGAGACATGCTCATGCATTTAGGGATGAAGTCTCAGGAAAACTGAAGCTCTAGAAGGAAGACAGAAACAGCAAATGCCTTGGCGATGAGAAGAAAACCTTTAAAGCTATTGACTGTACTTTTCTTGTAAGGCCTCTGCGAGTTTGAACTTAAAGTTTATCTGTTTTCACTGTTCTGAGGACCAAACCCAGGACCTTATACAGTTAGGACAAACACTTTTCTTAGCTTCCTGGTTTGTTTTTAAAGGTTAGGAAGCAAAGAAATCCAACAAAATGTTGTAAAAGTCATATATGACTTTGGGAGCTCATTTGCCAATTTACTTATGATCAATATTGCACGATGTACTTTGTTTCGAATGAAATATCATATGCTATTTTCTAAATAATGTATCAGCTCAATGATAAGTATTTGTATTCAACAATAAATAAGATGGCATATAATTAAAAGAACAACACCCAACTACATAGGAATAATTTACTAGGACAGTTTTTAGTATGTTTAAGATAAACTAATTTAGATGCAGTTTTATGACATCTCCTTTGTTTTCATGTTTTAAACAGTAAAAGAAACAGAAAATGAATTACATGCCTGAGAATGTGAGTTTATTTTTTATTTCTTTATTTTTCCCCCATGTGACATTGAAGATAAACCCAAGGCCTCATATACACTGGCAAGAACTTTACCACCTAACCATGCCCAGCCTGCCTGGGAGTTTAGACTCCTTGGTTTTTATTACAAAATATTTAGCTACTTACTCACTGCCACTTGGAAATTTTAAAGGTCTAATATCAAATGGACTGTAAACAAGTCTGGACATTTTGTAACATCATTACCCTCTTGGCTGAGAGTATCCTATGTCCAAGGAGGTAATAAATGATAGAAGCTAACTCCATTCATGTAGCACAGATTTTTTACTAATTACAAAATCTCATGTTACCTGGCATTTGTGCTAGAGGAAAAGGATGAGACTCTAGCTTTCTCTCCCACCCATCCTTTTCCTTTCTTCAGCCCCAAGGAGACCCAGGACTGTTACCTTAATTTATGTCTCCCTGGATCCCAGCCTTGGTCACTTGGAATAATCAACTCCAAACTGCCCAGTAGCACTGCTCCCCCTTCTTTTAACAAGATCATTTTTTAATGAATCATATTAAAACTGAGTTTTCTTTTTTTGCCCAGTAGCACTGCTCCTCCTTCTTTTAACAAGATCATTTTTTATGAATCATATTAAAATTGAGTTTTCTTTTTTAAAGATTTATTTTACTTATTATGCGTAAGTACACTGTTGCTGTCTTCAGACACTCCAGAAGAGGGCGCCAGATCTCGTTACGGATGGTTGTGAGCCACCATGTGGATGCTGGGATTTGAACTTATCACCTTCGGAAGAGCAGTCGGGTGCTCTTACCTGCTGAGCCATCTCACCAGCCCCTGAGTTTTCTTTTTTTGTAGTAAAGTTAGTAAACTGTACTTTGCCAATCATAAAATTTACTCAGCTATACAATTCAATGGTATCTTAAGACATTTGGTGAGTTATGTAATGACCATTATGCATGATCCACTTAGATGCTCTTTACAGCTAATTATTGACACCACCCTGCTTTCAATGGTCTATGGACTGGTCTTTTTTTATATAGGATCCCATGCTATGTGGCCTTTGTCTCTGGCTTTTGAAATTTACTATCAAGTTTTAATCCATTCATGTAATAGGAAGTATCGTATTTCATTTCTGACTTAGTATCCCATTTACTCGGGGACATACCACTTTGTATATCGCTCCTCACCAAACTAACTACTGGACATTTAGCTTCTAATTGTGGCAATTGTGGGCGCTGCACCTCCCAGGACTTATGTGCAAGGGCTGCACGTTCTTGTGTTTTCGTTTCTCTTCCCTGTGTACCCAGAAGTACTAGACTTATGGGAAGTAACTTAAACTGACACACATTCCATTTTCAAAAGTGTCTGTGTCCTTTTCCTTCCTATCCCCTGCCTGATGAGAGCACCCCTGCCTCCTATACTAGCCATGTTTGCTTTTCCTCTGTCTCTTTATAGTTAATACTCTCCGTTTGCATCTCCCTGATAGCTGATATTCTGTCTGCTTGCCTATTCATATCCTTTGTCCGCTTTCAAAACTGGGGTGTATGCCATCCCATCAGTGAGCTGTCACGATCTGTTGTGTGTTCTGAATACAAGCCCTTTGTCACATCTGGGCTGTTGAAGCATCTCCAGGCTGGAGCTGGGCTTTTAATTTTTCTAATGCTGTCTTTTGAAGAGCAGACTCTGAATCTTGATGGGAGTGCAATTTTTCAGTTTCTGCTTTTAGGGTCAGACTGTCTTTATGGAAAGTAAAACATGTAATTGTTAGGGAGGCAGCCGAAATGTGGCAGCCTTTCAGCTGCATTTTGATATCCATGACTACTGTTCCACCTTTGTATGTAGATAACCTGTTGTTCTGGAGAAATCCAGAAAGCTGTGTATAAATGGGAATAATCAATACCTTCAGGCCTGCTCTGAATGCCCAACAGAATGTGATCTGTTGATAATACCTGTTTATGTGTCTTCTTAGATGACAGTCTCTTCCTTGGGTAGTGGAAATGTTGCCCAAAATGTCAAGGAATTCTATTCTTCTTATTCATGAGAATGTCATGCATGTACACAATGAAATACATCCAGCCCCATTTCCCTCCTTCGACTTCCCCATATTCCTCTAACATGTCACCCTCCCAACATTGTTTCCTTCTAAAAAGAATAATTTTCCCTTTCCCAGAAGCTATCAGCTGCTAGAGAGGGGTGAGATGTGGAGAGCACTCTTACAGCTGGTTTGATCTTGTGCAGGTAATCACAGGGTTCATAAGTGTAAAGCACATCACAGCCGTCCTTCATATGCTCCAGCTCTTACATTGCTTCTGGTTCAGTGAGTTTCCTTAACCTTGATAAGCAGAGAGTTGGGAAAGGTGGTGGAGTGGATAAAGACATCCAATTTAACACTCAGCATTTGGTTTTACAATCAAGGATTTCTTAGCTCTGTGAAAGACTGTTTTCCTTCTGTATATATATTTTAGAAGTCATGTAAGTCCACAAAGGTCAAGGAAACACTGGAGAAGTATTGCTGGGATGACTCATAGTTTTACTTTTAGTTTTTCTAGGCATAATGAGCATCTTTAAGCATTTCAGAGTATGTGGTGGACTTTAGGTCCTGAGGCTAGCAAGGATATGAGCATGCACATAGCATCTAGATAATTAAATGTTGTGGTCAACTATTGTACCAGATAGTTTGTATCCCAAGCCATCAAGCTTGAGCAGTGTGACTTAGCAGAACTGTGTCACTGATGCCAAAGTTTGTAAGACAGACATGTAGGACACATAGAATACAATCTAAATTATTTTCTCTGATGACTAAGTAGCAAATACTTACTGAGTATATATTATGTATGGGAATATCCATATGTAGATGGCTGTACAAATCTGCATCTCCAACCTACACCCTCTACGTAGATCTCCGTTTCTATGACGATGGGAGCCTGTTTCTATGGCCTTCCACAGTCATCTTATATCTCTTCACCTTTGTCCTTCAGGTATGCAGAAGGAATCTGTAAATCATCCCATCTATGGACTCCCCTTTATACCCTATGCCTAATCTATCACAAATCTTGTTGGCCCAAAACAAAATGTGGAAGAATGCATGGGATTCTAGATCCAAATCGGGAGGGGGTGAAGAAAATTAACCACTGGGTTTTGTTAGTAGTAGTGTGTCTGCTGGCCCTGAGTCTCTAATGCTTGTGACTAAGAGCCAAGGATATAGGAATCATGACTTCATTTGTTGTGGTCTGACTGGAGGCATGGCCACATACATCCTCCTTATTCTGAGAAAGATTTGTCATTGTCAGCATTCATACACAGTTTAATCATGCCTATAGAAGTTGGTAGCCTCAAGTCAGTACAGCCTTTTGAGAATGCTTTGTGGAATAATGTATCTTCCTGAAGAACTAAGTTTTGGAGTCCTAGAGAAATAGCAACAGTTCTGCTTTTCAAATAAGATTCTGCTAAAATTCTTCAAACACTACTTAAAATGGAAAACATCCATTTTTGTCTTGACTGGAAAACATTGATCTAAACACACACACGCACATGTGCATGCACACGCACAGGCACACAAGCAAAGGGCCAGAGGCTACCTGTGTGGCAGTGGGACACAGAGGGCTTCATAAAGGCTGAACAAGAGGTGACAATTGTCTGGGTTGTCTGAACAATTGGAGACTGTTTATAATGTCAGTTTTAGTTTATCAGCAATGGAAGTTCCATATCAAGTGTATACATCTAGGAATAGTAGACCTGGGAACGTGCTTGTTTTCATGATAATTTGGAAAGAGTTACAGTGTTACTCATAAGAATCTGTGAGAAATATGCCTCTAGTCTTTGTACCTTCCTGGATATATGTGCCTTTGCCCTTTCCCCCTGAACTAGGGAGAGTTGGAGACTTTTCGAATACTATTATGATGGAGTAAATTAAGCACTACTCACTAAATGCATTCAGAAGGCCCCATACTACATTCGGATGACTTCAAAGTCATCAAGACAAATGTGCATGGGACTTTGAGCTCCCATTCCTTTCGTCCTGGCAGCAACAATCATGTCTGAGAGGAGTATGCGACCACCAAGCACAAATCTAGCCCAGTAATTACAAGGGGCTGAGAGGGGAAGGTAAAGGTGATATTTCATCCAGTGTTCTCAGTTCATCCTCTCCTTACCTGACCTTTGAAATGGAGCCATCAGCTTTGAAAGGCCTGGCATCTAAAATTAATATTCTTCCCCATCTGACTAAGGAAGGAACAGCTGAGCAACATGAGATCAAGGAGCACATTGGTTTAAACAGGGGCTCCACGTGGCATTCATTTGAGAGGGAAGACACTTCCTCTGGTGGTGGACGCTTGCCTTTCCAGATGACTTCTGCCCACTGAGAGTGAAGTCTCTTACTGCAGAGTCCTGCAGTCCCTCTGAATTCTGCAGATTCCGGTTATATGCTGAAAAGAATTCTCTACTTGCAGAGTGAGTGGTTCAGACTCCAGGATGTCCTCCTACAGATGGTAATCACTTCTGTTTATAGTTATAACTGATCCAGTTGCATTTTCTCTCTGTGCTGCTTTAATTAACAAGAAGTCATTCCAAACTGCACGCAGAGCTCAGTGCTTGGTATGTCTGTATTGAATGATTGCGTGCTAAACCTAAACTTCTGTTTTAATATGTCAAGTTTTGAGGCTTCCTAGTCTATTTTTAATATTATTTGCAATTCAACATTATCACAGTTCACCATTAAACAGAAATGCATCTGTCTTCTTATTTTAAAAAGTTCCTCCCTCCATGCAAATGTTTAAAAAAATACTAATAATGGTCTACAATGAATCTGTAGAGTTCTGGTTGATGTTATCTGCGTTTTTTCAAAATATAAGTTCTTTAGGCAATATATACAAATTCGTAGAGTATTTAAAATACTTTATAACTCTAGGAGGTTATTTTACTCTATGAATTGTAAAAAACGAAGTTCCATTGGGAGAATTAGAAATGATTATTACAAACTTCAGAGAGTTTCCAGCAGGGGGCCTCAGGGGCTAGGCACTAGAAAGCCCAAATTCAAATCTTGTCTTAATCTTTGTCTCCTTGTATAACCAATTCTTGTCTAGAATTAAGTGTTACTTTGTTGCGTGTACATTACCTAATTTGTAAAGAGAGTATTTCAGAGAGAGCATGGAGTGTGCAGCTGTTAGTAAAGATACAATGAAAAGTGGCTACATTCTTCCTCTGAAATGAATTTCTTTTAGGAAAAAAAAATCAATACAAATGTCTTAAGATGTAGGCAAGAGGAGTGGGGGTGTGGCTCAGAGGTAGAGGTGTTTGCCTAATTTGTGTGGTTTATTGGGTTTAATCCCCAGCACTGAATACCCTAAAGAGGATGCTGGCAGAAAATCCCTGTGGTGAAGACACTGCCCAAGAAGGAGTTACAATTTGCAAAGGAAGAGGAATTCCCTCTTCTGAGACCAGCCTCTCTTTCCTGCAGGGCTATGAGGAGAAAGCCATGCCATCGCGGTCTAAAACCCCAATCCTCATACTGTGTTTTGGCCACTTGACATGGTGTCAGAGTTTTTAATTTGCCCCTTATGTCCTGCAGCTTGGCTAAATTTTAGTTTGTGAAGAAAAAAAAAAAAACTGTCAATAAATAGATATCTAGAAAACAAAAACAAAACATGCTCCTCAGAGCATGGGAGTGTGAAACTCAAAGCGGGGTGGAGGGGCAGCATACTGGTCCTTTATTGAAAGCCTGAAGGGACTGAATTTTGGACTTCTTGGGGTGGGGGGAGGAAGGAAGATCAAAGAAGAATGCACAAACATCTCGGATGCAAATGAAACCTTTCAGATGGCAGCCTCCTGTGGTCATCTCTGTTCAAGGCAGGTGTGAGGCCCACTGTCTCTTCTTCAAGCCCTGAATCAGTCTTTCCTGGGTTATAGGAAGGGGGCATATACCAGACAGAAGAACCTCTATATTCATTTATTACTTCTTAACCTAGATGATATAAATTTCCTTTTACAAAAGGATTTTCCCAGCTGCTCCTATGTGTAAAAGGCCTGTGGTTTATTTGAATAACCAATTTGAAACATACTGCATAAACAACACTGGGATCCTATTTCTTACTTTCAGGGTATGTCTTGTTTAATGCAGTGAAGGATGCACGCAGCCACCCGGCATGGTACTTCTTACTATTTGAATTTCTGAGAAAATGCTTAAAAAAAATTGTTGTTTTCCCTTTAAAAGTTCCAGCAGTTGGGGCTGGTGAGATGGCTCAGCTGGTAAGAGCACCTGACTGCTCTTCCGAAGGTGATAAGTTCAAATCCCAGCAACCACACGGTGGCTCACAACCATCCTTAATGAGATCTGGCGCCCTCTTCTGGAATGCCTGGAGACAGCTACAGTGTACTTACATATAATAAATAAAATAAATCTTAAAAAAAAAAAAGTTCCAGCAGTGGAAAAAGTTTCGACGTGACTATCCAGGTTGCTCCTGATTTGGGAAGTTGATGGAGAATGAGTGACCTGAAGGTTTTGTTTGTTTGTTTCCTTTCTTTATAGTCAAGAGAAGGGAGTGCTGAGCAGACATGATTGTGTCCTCATTTACAAATCTGAGACAGAGGGAGATGAGAGCCCCACTCCTGACAGTAGCCTGATCAGGCTCACCACCAGTATGCTGAAGGTGAAGAGGCTGGAGGAAATCAGCTCGTGCCACAGCAGCAACCCACTGGAGAAGGTGGCATTTTTCCAGTGCATGGAGGAGGTAGAGAAGGTGAAATGCTTCCTGGAGGAGAATTCGGGTGATCTGGACCTGCAGTCTGGAGACAATGAGGTAACCATGTTCTACCTTACATCATGGACAGTGCTATTCATGTTCAAGGTCAATGTTGTTGTTGTTGTTGTTGTTGGTGGTGGTGGTGGTGGTGTGTGTGTGTGTGTGTGTGTGTGTGTAGGACGAAGGGAGATTTCAAAACAGATTTCTATTCCACTTGTCTGAGGATTGTGGGCAAACGCTACACTTGAGTTGGGTTGATAGTTTGGAAGCCTCTGAAAGTGTATTTTCCCTGCAGTACTGAGGAGTGTTGAAATGAGTTCCAGGGGACTGGGAGTGTAGCTCAGTGATAAGGATGTGCATAACATGCTGGAGACCCTGGTTTCCATATCATCACTCCTGTCAACCAAACATACAAGAGTGCATACATACATGTTAATGGAATATGCTATGGAAAACATGCTTCAGAGAAGGATCATTTAATACACATGTTTGGGCTAGAAACTCAGAGAAGCACCATGAGGGGCACAACCGTGCAGCTTCTAATTTCCTAAAATTCCTGAGCTCTGTGAGAGGTAGAGCTACTGACAGCAGAGTCCAGAGGACAGACAGCATCCCTTGCTGATGTCGTGATGGTAGAGTCCTCTGACCACTGTGCAGAGCAAATGCTCTGAGACGCACCCAAATCAAAGATGGAGTGGCCTAATCTGATCAGTGAGATGACAGGTCCTGTCAAAGCAGTTTTGATACTATGTCTAAAGCTTTGTGAGCATTTCAGGTGTGTGCGCACAGGGGTGAGGGGGAAGTGTTAGTGACAGCAGTGGTAGGGAAAGCAGTCTAGCCTGCCACCACAAAACTGCGGGTATCTGCTACCCCAGGGACCTCCACTCAAGTTAAGGCATATCCTTGACTATACGGTAGAATAGAATTTCATGATGAGTCAGAGTAAAATGAAGTTGCTAAGTTTATTAAATAGAGAAAAAAAGCTAATCTGTGCGTGGCAGTAGTGCATCATGTGTGTGTGTGTGTGTGTGTGTGTGTGTGTGTGTGTGTGTGTGTGTGACATAGGAAAAACAGTGTATATATATAAGACATGGGTATCTAGGTGTCTGCACCATGTCTGATTCTGTGGATTTCTAAGTCACACTGTTCAAAAGATGTGTGCCTGAGAGATGACGAAGTAGGTAAAGGGGCTGCATGCTAGTGTAGTGGCCCGAGTTAGAATCCAGAAACCTACATAAAGGTGGCAGGAAGAACTGAGCCCACAGAATTGTTTTCTAACCCCACCATCCTGTGGTGGCCTATGTGCCATACCCCATCTCTCTCACACACACATAACAAGTACAAAAAATTAAAAAGATTACTTTATAACAGGTTTAAAGATTAAAGAAAAATTTGAAAATGAAGTAAGAATGATAGGGGTTAGAGAGATGTCTCATGGCTAAGAGCATACACTGACTTTAAAAAGGCCTTGCACTTGATTCTCAGCCCCCAAGAGAGGGTCACTCATAACAGCCTGTGACTCTAGTACTAGGGGACCAGATGCCTCTAGCATAACACTCCAGTGGACACACTCTCTACCTCAGACACGTAGTAAAAAAAATATGATTTAGTTACTTTTCTTATCTTAAAGAATTTCCTTTTGCACATGACATTGTATGGTTGTTTTATAATACATATTGTATAGATTTGGGATGGGAGAAATGCTAATATGGTAAAACTCACATTCCTAAACTCCTGCGTCCCAGCCATTTGCCTGCCAGAGATAGAGCAAGCTATCAAAATGTATACAAGCATCCAGCTTCTTAGAGACAGAAGAAGAAGAAATTGTCATAGACAAAATGTAAGGGAGTATGAAAGACACCCCCATAGGGGCCATTAATAGCACAAACAAGTAAACATAATTTATTTTCTCCTCATGAATTTCTGTAGGAAACAGAAAACCCCTCATCTATTGTCACTTTGCTCCACAGAAACTAACAAACATTTTATATGAATTTAATTATTTGCCAAGTCCATTTGTTCTCATAAATCTGTGGTATAAGTTTCTTTGAGACAGGGTCTTGTGTAGCTCAGGAAGACCTTGAACTCCATGTGTACTTAGGATGGCCTTGGGTTTCTGATCTTCCTGCCTCTACCTTCTAAGAGCTGAGATTACAGCTGTGTGCCACCATGCCAAGCTTATGTGATAAAAAAATGTTAAACTGACAGCCTTGAAATTGTGAGGCAATGGGGAGTTGGGTTATTAGCTTTCTTCAGAAGAGTTATTTTTATGATTACCAACTGTTCTAGAAAGTTCAAAACCTAATTTGGAAGTTACATATTTTGGCATTTGGGGGAAAAGAGTCAGCAGAGACCCTAAAGGAAGTAAACAAACATTTTGTATCAGGTCCCTTCTGGCTTCATGCTACAGTTGAATCCATTGAAGGTAGACACCAATGACAAGGAGCGACATATGTCCTGTTCAGTTTTTTATTTATAAACGGAGAAGGGCCCAGAGCTGTCACCATGAGAACCTCTGTCCTTCTCTGGCCATTCTCAGAATGGGTAGGTACAGCTGTCAGAGGCTCAGAGCTCTCCCTATGGTGGTCAAAGCCCTGTGGGCACAGTGCAGCCGGCAGGCCCAGCAGCTGGCAGGTAGAGAAGCCAACCCAGCAGCTTGGGTGTGTGGACACAGCTGGGCTACCATGGCTTTCTCCATCTTCTGTAGGGCTGCTGTAGATCTTTCTTTGCCATTCTCTCTCCCAGGACCATTTAAAGGCCTGTGAGTTTCTCACCCTCTCTTCCCCTTCCCCCAATCTCTTTCTGAGAAGATTAAGGCTGCTAATGGCAGAAACATTTGCTGGCTGAACTGAATGGCAATTTTCACTGGATTTCAGACTCTCCAGGGACACAGCTTTGTTCTGGAAGCTTGGAGAACCATTTCCAAAAGCAACTTTATCTGCTCTCAGTCCCAAGAGCAGAAAAACTGTATATAAATTTAACAACCTGTATTTGTTCAGTGAAACTTGGGTTCTTTTTTTATTTTACCTTTCCTGCTCTTAACCAGGATTTTCTGTTTCGTTTATTTTCCGTTCACTGGGTTTATTTTAAACTACCTTTCCCTTCCTCCAGTTTCTGCGTGAATTATTAAATACTGCATATTCTACTTCTCTGGACTCGAAACATTTAATTTATTTTATGATTTTAACTTTGCTTCTTTAATTTGTCTTCATTTTCCATTTGATCCTCTAATGCCCCGTTGCTCTTCTGTTACAGTGCTGCCAGATTTAAAAAGGGCTATGACTTAAAGCAGGAACCCACAGGCTTGCTTCCATGTGTTCCTCCTTTTCCATCCCATATCTCAAAACTAAAGACTCTGAAGGGTAACAAAGGCCTCTCCCCAAGTGAGGAGCTGACAGTAGATAGGAAGGGATATTCACCTGCCCCAAGATAAGGCTGCAGCTCCACTTCCTTTTCCCCAGGTATTTTTCCTCTTCTTCCTTTATATCACACATATGAGCGCTGTATGACCAATTCTGCAGCCCAGTCTTAACCTCTACAAGACATTAAATCTGTGCCACCATCAATAGCCTATATCCTTCACTTCTGGGTCATCTCCAACCTGACTTCTCACCAGCCTGACTGTCTTACCGACAAGGTTTTGCAGAGATCAAGGACTCCCCCATTCTGTCTGAAATGCTCAGTACAAAGCCTAGATTTTGCACTCACTCCTAGGCCATGCCCTTGCCCCAGCCATCCCATAAGGACACCCACAACATGATCAGAAGATCAGGCACATATGGAAGTTAAATAAATGGTTGAATAAAGTATTTTCCACAGATAACCATGTACCACACCGTACACTAGATCTAAACATGTTCAAAGTATGTTATTGAAATCAAGTAGAACTTGACAAGCGGTTGATCTGAGTGATGAGAATGGTAGCCAGCATGTATATACCATGACCTTGTAAATGAAAAATAGTTCTCACAACTACAATTATAGCTACCTTGACACAACCAGATGTAGAGTTTTAATTAAATGATTATATTCATACTTTTGGTTCCGGGAACCCAAACCAAATTCTCAGGGATATGCTATATCCCCAACCCATATTTCTACAATTTATACTCAAGACAATTTATGCTCCCCTCTCTTGGTTTTTTTCTACCTTCCTGTGAGACCATAATTTCCTGCCATTTACCCTGAAGGCTTGGTCCCAAGTGCAAAAACTAAGGGGCATTGGAGTTTGGATGGTCCATTTACAAAAATATGTCTCGTGGGCCACTCCTCCAGGGCTTTTCAAGGTGGATCCCTCTGGATTTATGCTAATTGTGATTTGTGCAGAAATGTCTTCTTCAGTAGGAAGGTTTCAGGGCTGGGAATGTACTTCAGTTGGTGGGATGCTTGCTTGGCATGCATGCAGCCTGAGCTTGAGCAGTAGCAACACATAAACTGGGCATGATGACCCATGCTTATAACCCTGTAACCTTATAAGCATATGATGACTGTGCTTACAACCCTGACACTTAGGAGGTAGAGGCAGGAGGATCAGTAGTTGAAGATCATTCTGAGCTATACAGAAAGTTTAAAGCTAGCCTGGGATGCATGAGACCTTGTCTCAAAGACAAAGGACAAAAAGAAAGGGGGAAAACCCCTCAAAATATAACACCACCACCACCACCAACAGATTACGTTCTTCTACAGTCCCATCTGGAGGGAAGACTAAGATGGTCCAAATAGAGTCAGGCTCTCATAGTCCCTGGGATGTTTAAATGCTCCTCACAGATATTCAAAGACTGAACTAAGCAAAACTATTTCTTAGCCGGATGGGCAAAAGACTAGAGAGGGTTGGTTGGGTAACGCATGGGTGTCCCTATTTTGATTGAGTTGGCTGTTTTATAGCACTTGGCATTTCCTGACAGCTGCTATGAAATTGTACCACCAACCATGTTCATGATGACTATTCTTAGATCTCAAAATAGCATAGATAAAGATGGAGGTTTTTCATTTTTGAAATGACATTCTTCTACCCTCCCCCGATTTCTGCTCTTTGCCCCACAAAGGCAAGGGAAAGTTTCCTAGGTGGCATTGGCTCAGCAGAGGCAGCTGATGCCAGTTCTGATGCAGCTACTAGTCCTTGACCAGGGGACGAACACACGAGCGTCAGTGTAAATTATGACCGGCGATTTTCCTCAGTCCCTGCACCTGTCTCTGATCTGTCACAAAAAGCCATCAAGTGTTTCCTTTTAAAGAAGCAGAGTATTAGTCGATCGTGTAACCAGAGACACCCAGTGTAGGACTGCACAAAGAATCCCACTGCGGTTCACAATGCCCACTCCTCAGAGTAGAGCAGGGAGCACAGAGAGCTTCAAAAGTGGCTGTGATAGACCAGGGCAGAGAAGGTGCCCACAGAGCCAGGGACTTCACAGCTGCTCCCAAAGAATGGACTCCACACTTCGAAGAAAGGACCTCTGGATTGTGGGTAGCGTGTGCCTTCTGTCATCTTCGGTCTTCTGGCGTCTGTTTCGGTCAGTGGCGGCGTGGGGAGGCCCCAAGCAGGAACCTGCACGTGAGAATGCACAGGTAGTGAAATCCTCTTGACCTAGGGAAGATTCGTTTTGCAATTCTCTTTGAACATTTCCAGTCCAGGAGCGGTGCTTGCCAGAGGCAGTTGATCTATGCCTTGCTGGATCTTTGCCCAGGACTACTGTCTTCGGAGGGCTGGGATAATAATAGTGACATGTGGCAACTTTCATCATTTCTAGCAATTAGACCAACTTTCGGGGAATCTTGAAGCAGCTGTGTTTGGAATTAACTTTAAGTTGGTGATCTGTTTTGGGTACGAGAGTTAAAAATAATGTTGGCATCGCTTCATTCTTGACTTTTTTATGGCTTAGTTATGAAAGAAAAAAATGTAAGATTCACTCAGTTTGTAGGAAATCTACAACCGAGGGCACAGCACTGAGGGGTGCTGAGGACTCGGACTTCTGTGCTTTAGGTTTCAGCTGATGTGGCTTTCCATAAGCTATTCCTAGGATGAAATTCTGTGGGCAAAATACACTTCTGGCAGAGAAATAGTTCTCAGTGGAAAGAGATTAGTACTTTCTGAGTGGAGGTGTTCATTCCCAGAAAAGCCGCCCTCCCTGTGCACTTGATTATCTTATCAGTTATCATCTGCTAAGTCATTTTGAAACACTTTAAGACAGTTTAGCAATCCCTGCAGAAGACCATGGGGGTTCAGCAGTCTATGGGAAAGGCACACTCGCAATAGTGTTTCTCAGAATCCTTCTCTTTCTCTTCCATCCTCCCCCAGCCCTCCTTCCCCCAATCAACTTTTCCATGACATTGTACTTCATTTCCTTAATAAAAACAAAACAAAACTTTTTTTTCTTTTTTTCTTTTCTCTTTCTTTTTTCTTTTTTTTGACGGACTAAAGAGATGGATCCCCTGGATCATTTGGTGAAGTGCTCACATTGCAAGCATGAGGGCATGAGTTCCATCCCAGAATCCATGAAAAAAATGTCAGGCATAGTGACCTATCTTATAACCTCAGTGCTGGATCCCAGTGCTTACTGGCCAGCCAGTCTAGCCTAATTAGTGAACTTCAGCGAGGTCCTGTTTCAGAAAGAGGTACGTGGTGTTCCGGAGGATATCTAACCCCTCCCCCTCCCCTCCCCCTACTCCCACCCAGGCTAAGATAAAATTGCTTGTGTGCATTCAGTGCTAGGCATCAAACCCAGGGCCTTGATGTTTCCAGTTAAGTGCTGCTGAACCACACCACAGACCTTCCCATAAACTTTATTTCTACAGATACTCTGCTTTCAGTAAATGCCACTTATACCTGAATGCATTATATATGCATTTATGCATATATATATTCTTTATACATACCAAGATTAAGATTTTCTTCACCTCTTCTCCACAAAGAGCCAATGCCCCACTGGAGTGCTATTGCTCCACTGGCAATATATTATTTACAGTTTAAATGATGTCCTGAGAGGGTAGTTTCATAGCATATTCTAGCACTGTGCATACTACATTACTTATGTCTTATCCTACAAGGAGCCACAAGTCCTGTGTCTTGGTGATATTTAGAAGACACAGCTCTATGCTTTTCTAATGCCTGAGCCTTCACTTCTGTGATTATCAAGTTCCCAATCAAAAGAACAGATGAATCTTGAGATAATAGTTATGGGCAAGGTAAAATCTGCAGGAGAAAAACAGCAATAGAAAAAAGCTCTGAAGCAATATACAAACCCGTCTTTAGGCCAGTCCTGATTTCACGGTTGTCTCCCTCTTCAGACCCAGTCACTGGTGCCCAAGCATTAATCACATCTGACTGTTTAATATATCTTTTGTGGGAATTATCAGGAGGGCTACATTTCTTCTGTGAGAAACACCATGAGGGCCTGCAGCTTCTGTGTGGAAACTCTGAGATGTGGGCCTCTGGTATTTCTGCCTCTGGTATCTGCCTTTAGAAGTCCCACACATATTTTCTTAAAGGTCTCTTGTAGCTTTTTACCTGTAAAGAAAAGCTCATTTATGTCAGATTTACAACATAACTCTTACCCTTTTTCATCACTAATGGCTGTTTATAATGTTGACAACTAGTTATCTTAGAAATTTTCCCAAGCACAATAGTTTATAGATTATTTTTTACAGAAGTGTCAGAAAATCCATTTGTAATGTTGTCTCCAGTCAAGGAGTAAAGGTTTTGCCATGCACTATGTATAGATTCTGTCTCATGTAAAGTTCCATGTGCCCTTGAATACAGATACAGATGAGAAACCTTACAATGTACATTGTTCCAGTGTCTCTGAATAATCAAAATTATGATAATTTATATAATTTCTGTTAGTTGTTTAATATGAAGAAAAATATTTTTGCCTGTTTCTGGCAAAGCTAAAACGACATGATTAAATATATAATTGTTGTTAGTTATTTCTATGTTTCTAGGTAAGAGAATGCCTAACACATGTGTTAATGAAATTTCTAAATATAATTTACCAGACTGTGTTCCTCCATTTCCCAAAGCCATTATGGTCATAAAAATGTACATTTATCTATTAGCATTACACAGACTTCCATTTTTCAGACTATCTTCGTGACTTTTACTACACAATTGACCCTCTATATCCCTGAATTGCACATCTGTAGATTTAGCCAACCATGGAGAAAACATCATGTCTGTACTGAGCATCTGCAGACATTTTTCCTTGTAATTATTCCCTAAATAATAGAGAACAACAGATATCAGCATACATACTGTTTTAGGTATTATAAGTAAGTCAGAGATGATTTAAAGCATAGGAGTGGAGGCACCCAATCATATGCAAACTTTGTGACCATTTATTTTTTATTAAAAAGCAGAAGGCTTCCAGAAAGGGATCTCCCAAGAATACACGCCAATAGTTGTCCTTTCATGTTACTTTTATTTTTATTAATATTATAATATGCCAACCTATTTAAAGCATTTTAGCCAAAGCAAAAATAGAACAAAATTATGATTTTGATATGCTAAGTACAGATTTTTCAAATGCACAGCTATGTATACACAACATGCATTTAAAATGCTTTGTTAGTATGTGACCTCAGAGAACCTAACCCCTGCCCCCATAACTAGGTGTTCCCTGATCAGCCTCCAGCACCCGCACCAGGAACTGTTTCCAGGTCTTAGCCCCGTGGCATTTGATCCTTTTCCATATGTTCTTCTCTTTTCTGTTTATCGTGTGGCAGCCATCACAAAGCCCAAGGAAACTGAGGTAAGCAGGCAACAGCAGAGTTTTCTTTCTAGAGAAAAGGAGAAAATTGATAATAAGAGACATTTACTATTCCACATTGATACTGGGAACTTTTGTTTAGGATTTTTATGTTACCAAGACCTTATGTTTAGTGTCTCCAAACTGCCACTCCTGAATTCCCCCCAGAAAGCAGAACCTGAAAGCAGGGCTTGTGTTTGGATCCTTAATTTGGAAATTGGCTCCTAGGGATAAGCGTAGAACCTTGGCGTGTGAGATAGTGAAAAAAGGAAGCCCCAGCATGAGAGGGCTAAGCTGGCCACTATGGACCGGAGGACTCATAGATGCACCCCTGTTGTAGGACTTAAGTCCACCAGGCTCTGTCTCTAATGCTAAGTTTAACATGCCCTGTGGCATGTTCAGTAGCCTCTGTGTAAGCATGATTCAGCTGGTGTTCACTCAGGAACTCCAGAGAACTCTAGGAAGATGCAGTAGCTCTGAGAGGTCCAGGAAAAGTCTCTATGTAGTTGCTTCAGCAACAGCTGGCGCAGAGGTAGGCCAGACTGTGGGAAGAACGCAGAGAGGAACACATCTTCAAATACATTCTTTCTTTCTTTCTTTCTTTCTTTCTTTCTTTCTTTCTTTCTTTCTTTTTTTTTTTTTTTTTTTTTTTTTTTTTTTTTTTTTTTTTTTTTTTTTTTTTTTTTTTTTTTTTTTTTGGTTTTTCAAGACAGGGTTTCTCTTTATAGCCCTGGCTGTCCTGGAACTACATTGTTTCAAAGTTTTGCCTTTGAGGTCCTGCCAATCAGATAGCACTCTTTGGCTCAGTTTGGATTGGTTTTTATTGTTGTGACCAGCTTTGGTGTTACCACTTTCCAGCTTGTGCTGTTACCAGCCTATTCTTGGCATCACTGGCTTACACCAGGGAACTTCTGCACACTTTAGGAAGAAAGTCACGCGGGGACAAGCACCAGCATCATAACAAGCCTTCCCTGGGGACTGTGTCTGAGTGCCAGGGAGACAGTGCACGGATGGCTTTGGGTCTCAGCACTGCTTCTTGAAGCTTGAGGGACAAAGCTTCAATATACATGTAGCCTAGTGGGGCACACCTTTAATTACATTACACAGGGGGCAGAGGCAGGCAGATCTCTGAGTTGGGGTTCATCCCAAGATACCCTGTCTCAAAGTAAAAAAGTTTATAGAGAAAAAAGCATGGCCTTTCCAGCTACACTGCTGACCGTTGCCCAGGTTCCCAGGATGCCTGCACACCTTTGTCAGTTCTCTCTGTCCACATAGGGCTTTTCACTTGACACAGACATAACGCTCATGAACACTGGGTCTTTCTGCACGAGGCTCACAAAAGCTGGTGGGCGTTGCTTACTCTTGCTTCTTACCCCGATATGGAGTACTTATCATGTGGGGGAGACAGCTTTCTGAACCTGGTCATTGGTGGAAACCACTTTCTGAAAGCAGCCAGTGTTTAGCAGGAATCTTTGGTGGGCACCAAGGCCTTCCCTGCTTTGTCTCAGAGGCACACATTAGTATTCCCCCAGATAGCTGGGATCAGTTAATCTGTTGTGCTGGTTGATTTTAACTGTCAGTGTGCCACAGCCTAGAATCAAAGAGAATCTTAAAGAGGGGCTATTTAGATCATATTGGCTTCTAGGCATGTCCTTGGGGGATTATTTTGACTGGTAATTGCATTTGGGAGGGACCGGACCTTAGACTGTGTAAGACGGAATAAAGCTAGCTGAAGGTAAGCAGCAACCAAGCGCACACTTACTTTCTTGTTTGTTCTTAACATCAGATGTGATACGCAAGCTTTAGGTTCTTGCCTTGGCTTCCTCCAGATGAGAGAGGTGACCTGGAATTATAAACAGAATAATCCCCTTCCTCCCCTGTGTGAGTGTATTTGCCACAACAGAAATGAAGGATTCCTGATCACAGTCCACATGCAGGAAGGGGACTGAGAGTGACTCCTGGGCTTGTTCTCAAAACCAGCACTGAGCATTGTCCCGAGAATAGAGTTTTCAGCCCCAGCTCTTCCACCCCATGGGAGTTCTTTATGTTCTTTGAATAGCAGCGTGTACCTGTTCCCCCCACCCCTTTTTTTTGTCATACTGGGTACTGTCTCGATAAAATAAAATAGCATGTATTCATGGAAAGGCTTTGTAAAATGTGGGGCTCTGTAACTGTAACCAGTTTCAGAGCATTGCTTTCTTCTGCATCTGAGCCTCGGGCCTTATGTAGTTTACATGCAGAGATGATCATGAGCATGGAGACAGCCTCTGCCTGTGTACTGCCCCCTAGTGTTCATTTTAACAATTCTTTCAACCTCACCTAATGCTTTTCAGGGAGGGGGAAATATGAGTTCATTTTATGGAATTTAAAATACCTTCATAAACCTTTAGTGTTAGTCCATGTCTTCACCCAGCGGGCTGTTCTGTTATTCTTAGATTATGGTGGTGCTTTTTGTTAATATCTTCTGTGTTGTTGGGCATGTTGCTTGTAACTCAACCTGGGGTACAGCTCTATGGTCGAACATGTGCCTACAATGCACAAGGCTCTAGATTTGCTTTCTGACAGACAGAACACACACACACACACACACTCACACCCCTACTCACACACACACACACACACACTCACACCCCTACACACACACACACACACACACACAAACAGAGGAAGGACCTCGGAGGCCAGCTTATCCAAATCTTTGAAAGGAGAACTCAAAACCCAAGAGCAGTGAAGCAGATTTATCCAAGATTCCTCACAAGGGAGGGACTATCTTTTCTGACCATCAGGATTTTCTTCCAACTCATCTTCTGAGCTGCCAGAGCTTTTTTTATTCAGAGTTCTTGTCTCTATTAGGGTCAACCCCACCCCCACCCCCACGACTTCCTACATTGGATCTACAGATCAAGATCTGGCTCCGTTCACTGGGTCCTGCAGGCCCTCTTTCTCCTGGGCTCATGGTTTCTAGCTCTACACCAATTGTCCCTGGTGCTTCCTTTCCAGGGGCTGAGCACTGCACCCAGAAATTCTCCAAATGTCTCAGCATGGGAGCTAGAAGCCTGCACAGCAGGGGGTGAGTCCGGAGACTCAGGCTGTAACAGGTGTGAGGTTAATGATCTTGTCAGTGGCCCAGACCTCAGGAAATTCTATAAAAAGAGAAATAACTCGGCTAGAAGCCAGTACTGTGGAAGCTCACATTCCAACAAGTCTAACTAACTGTTAGCCTCCAGGATTTGTCTCCCACATATGAGCAAGCTCGGCCTATTCTTACACTTTCTACATAGTCTCATGCTTATATTAATGAAATTAAGACAAGGGTCAGACACAAAAATGAAATATTAACTCAAATTTTTAATTCATAAATATATCTAACCCAGCCATAACCAGAATCTAAGTATTCATTTAAGTCATTCTATATAGATTTTTATATTTAAAAGACAACTATTAGTAAGCTAGGAAGGTACTGTGTTGGCTATGCTTAGATGCCAATAAAAGTTTTCAAATAATGACTCTTATTTGAAAGGAAAATACATAAAACCCACTGACAACAGCAATTCCACTTGCTTATGGTCACTGGTAGTCTCAAAAAGAGACAGAACCTGGCCAAACAGGACTATTTCTTCTATTTCTTTAGGTATCCAACAGGGTTAGAGACTGTGAGGCGTCTTTTCCTCTTAGTAGAGATGTTTGCTTAGGAGACCCATTCAGATGACCTGGCAAGCCTTAGTTATTTAGAAACGTAAGAACCGAAGGTGTTAGGTCACATTCTTTCTAGAATGAGCATATCATACTATTATTATCCGTCCCCAGGGAGGGGGTGCAGCCCTTGGCAGCTCACACTCTGTGCACATGTGCTGTACCCCACTTCAGTTTTTATGTTCTTAGGGCTGGGTTAGCTGATTGCCTGTTTAGGACCTATGCCTTTAACCTGGTCGTATTCCTTTATTATTCAGTTATTTTAAGGACAGATATATAAATAGCCCTCACTGCATGTCAGTACTTGTTCTAAGTACTTTATAAAGGAGGACGGAACTTAGGGCCTTGGCTAGCACTGTAAGGCCTTGCACCCAGTCTCCAGCAGTGTAACAACTTTCTGTGACAACCTCAGGAGGAAGATCTGTCCCTGATTGAGCATTAGCATTTATGCTGCATGTTCTAGGCACTGTGCTCAATAAGTACTTCCCACACTGTGTGTGTGTGTGTGTGTGTGTGTGTGTGTGTGTACAATTTTCACACAGTGTCCCCATGAAGCTCTCTGTCTACAGAGAAGTAAGCTAAAGTTTACTGGGACTAGGAGTTTGACCAAAGTGCTATAACTGCATGGCCATGATGGTATTTCTTTCTGAATAGATTCATTTGCTCAACATTTAAAACCCATATGTAGGCGTAATTGCAGGAATTTTTGTTAAGAGTTTCTTTCAAAAAAATGTTTCTTAGAGGAGTTTTGTGTTCATAGCAAAACCAAGAGAAACTTACAGAGCTCTGCGTACACTTGCATCTTCCACAACACAGACTGCCGAGATGACCCGTGCTTCTGTTCCAACTAACAGGCTTACACTGATACTCGATAGTTTATGGCGGGGCTTACCCCTGGTGTACAGTCTGTGGGTTTGAACAAATATAAAATTTCATGTTTATACCATTAGAGTAATTTAAATTTTAAAAGGCCACAAAACCATTAAATATTTTTATACATACAGAGTTTTCTAAGGACAATTTGTTTTATCCTCAAATGATCTGAAGTATTTTTCTCAATTTAATGGCTGTTTTACTTGTTTGCTTTTCAAGGACTCATAAAAGGAGGTTTTAAATGTCTACTTTGCCAACCTGTAAACTAAGGTTCTTGTCAGCAAACGCAAAGTAACAGCGACCTCCAGTGGAAAGAAGTTGAAAAAACTATTTTGGGCAGAAGGTGGGCTTTCAGGCTTTTTGTTTTTTTCCTGGTGCTGGGAATGGAACCCAAGGCCTTTTGTGTGCTTGGCCAGTGTTCTCCCACCAAGCCGTAACCCAGCTCAGCATCCTCTTTGTAGCCGTTCAAACTAATGTCAGCACTTTCTCAGTTGTGCATTAGAGAAGACGCGGTATCCTGGATCTGATCGGTTTGAGCATACAAAGAAAGGTTAGATAAACTGTGTGCTCTTAAATACTCCACTGTTTCACCAACAGCTCCTATGAATTAAGTTCTTTGTCAATCCAATAGAAGTTATGGCTAGCAAATGCAACTGACGTTTTACCAAAGCTAGCATTCTGAAGGCAGATAGTCCCCAAATAGACTGCTTCTCTTTTATAACACAACTTGACTACTACGTTTCACTTCACCATGGTTGCGGTGTAAAACATTTTACCTTGCAATACACATCGACATATGCGTGACCACAGATTTGAAATTCACTTGGCCTCTTGCTGCCTCTGTGGCACTGAGCATGTGCCATAGACCCTTTCCGTGACCTTCATCATGTGAGCTTAGTAATATTGACCTCACAGAATTGTTGCCCGCTACAGCTTGCACACAGTGCTTGGCCCAGAGATGTCACTAAGTAAGGAAAACTGGACATAGGACCTCTGTGGCACTTAGCTTTGCCCTCAGCACAGCTTTCACTATCAGGAGCCATGAGCCATTCCCCCTACCATGTGCACCTTCTCTGGGTCCCAATCTCTTTCCTTCCCAGAGCCCCACATCTACATTCTTGGAAAACATTAATCCTTTCCTGTCTTTCTCATGTCCCATTGTTTTCCATTGTTGGGAGAGTCCACATTTCTGAGGCACCCGGGCTGCCCTTTAGACATCTCAATACTGCACTGCCATGCTGGTCTCCTTCCCATCCCCACCGTCACACCCTCTCAGACATTGTTACAGCCTGTGATTTCTTGAAATGTGTCTGACATTTCTTTTCATCCCTATTGGAATGATGGCGAAATGAGCTGGTTTGCCTCACCATCATGTGAGGATGCTGAGGAGTGTAGAAGAGTTGGTATCAGATTCCATGGAGAGGGAGAAAGGAGTTCCAGTGTGAATGAGCCGCAGAGCCAAGATCATACACATGCATGTGAATATGCAAATATTGTGTGATGGGATCCTGCTCTCTGATGTGCATATGAATCAAGCAACATGGGTTTCACAGACACGAGACAAGGCCCATTGGTTTACTGGGTACGTCCTGCTAAATACCCTTAGGAGCCAGGGAGTGCACATGTAGGTCAAACCTGGCACAGATTGTTTCTAAAAATCACCAGCTCTGAAATTATGACAACTACTATTATCAGCCCAACAAAAGGAGCAGAAGAGATCTTTTGGTGTCCTAGAACCATGTCTTAATTACTGGGCTAACCTATTCCCAACTTGCACAGAGAAAGCTCTATTCTTCACTTTCTGCTCTTTATCTTTTTCCCCAGAGAACTGTCATGAGTCCCAAACTCAGGGAGGCTAGTTACTGGCATGGCACTGTACTCTAATGAGATTTGTTGGTAATAAAAGGAAGGCTGTGGAGCCAGGAGGCACAGCTCTTCATCTGGTCAATAGAATATCAGATTTCTGTCTTTCCAAATGTTCTATGAAGCCTGTACTATCTAGTTCTCACAAGTCAAATGATAAGATTCCCCACACACAGCAGGCTTTTGATTTCTCATTATTGAATTATTAAGTTGTTTAACATCTTATTCATGATGAGTCATATTACCGTCTATAAAATATAGGGTTATAGCTGAGCCCCATTAAAATTTATTTCTAACTATTCTACTTCAATATTGTTTCCCAACACATAATTAACAGCCCGGGGAACTCTAAGATAGATGTTGGGGTTCATTTCTTGATTCCAGTATCCTTTCTACTCAAATTCATATCCCTGGGGTCCACTCAATAGCTGTGTAGCACTACTCATTCCATTTTTCTTTGTCTCATTTCTTGTATCATAACATTGCTATAATAATATCAAATTATTTGGGAGAAGGATTACATAAGATGATGTGCCTATAAGCAGGTGTCTTGGTAACTGGCACAGACATACAACCTCTACATTGACTCCTGGTCCTGCTTCTTGGTTACACTCCGCACCTTTGATCATTTTCTTCCCCTGAGATGCTTTTGAAATCTTTCAAGACCAGATTCAAATAGAACCACAGATAGGTCTAATCTGCCCTTCCATATACACTGTTTAATGACCCCATGCTGGCTGTGGCTACTTTATGTGTCTTTTATGATCACTACTGTTTTGCAAGCAAACTCTTCTAGTCCAGAAAGCTAGACCTTTCTTTCCAGAGGGATTATTCCCTGTTTATTTATTTTTGTATCATATCTTTCAATGAGATAAGCCCTCTTACTTCAGTGTACTGTTTATCTTTAGCTGTTAGGTATAATTTCTTAAGTTTTAGAAGTGATAGTGATTAATATACTTATTCAAATATTTAGACAAACTCATGAGTATGGCTAGTCAGGAAATTTGGATAACTTGGGTTTACCTATTTTTTTATATATAAGATCTTCAAAGAGAATACAATGGATTGAATTTTAATCCTTTCTCTGTAGATAAGATCAGTTTTGCAAGGTCAGGGTGGTCTGACACACCCTGAGTGTCGTCATTCAGTATCAGCATGAAGAAAGGCATTTGCTGTACCAGATGTCTGTCCTCTCAGGAAAAGAAGGCAATCTGATCCTTCTTAGTCAAAAGTTGTGAACTTCTACTCTCTAGTGGCACTAGCACACTGAAAATTGTTTTTAACAACACCAAAAAGGCATTGTCTAGGCTCTGGTGTCCCTTTGAGACTCAACCTAGAAAGAAAACACCAATTTGAATAGCTTGCTTTATAGGTTCTACTTTGTCAGTTATTATTTTACGGCGATCCAGAAATGGCCATTCACCATAAAGTAGAATCTTTTCCCCCAAGCAGCAGCCCAGGCCTGCCAGGCAGCATGGGTGTGACCAAGGGACTTGTTTCCGATATGCACTCTCAGGCCCATGCATGTGCTGTTACCTGGGTGAATGTTAACGGTTGAAAAGCACCAGAATACTAATTACTTCCTGCAATTGAAAAATTAAGGAATAGTTATTTTTTCCATGAAAGTTGCTGAAATGTGATACTAGTACAGTTGTGCATATATGATTAGTTTAGTAATAAATGCAAGCATATATATATATATATATATATATATATATATATATATATATATATATTATATGTTTATAATTGTGTGTGTGTGTGTGTGTGTGTGTGTGTGTGTGTTCTCAAGGCTCTCTCAGGCTAGTCCTTGAGAACTAGGCAATATCCTTTCTTGAACATTTTAAGAGCATATTTTCCTTGATAAAATAAATATGTCTATTAATAGTTGTTTCCATTAGATTTCCCAGGCAGACAAAACACAGAATTTGTCTCTCAGCCAGTCAGATAAGCTGGGGTGAGGGGACATGTGAATGGCAGCACACCCTGCCTTCCCTGGAAGGGTCACATTAATCCCCAGGGAGGTGGTCTGGACATCTAGTTCTTTACCCATTTAAAAGGAGGCCGCTGTGTGACTGGACACCAACAGAATGCGCATCATGGAAATTCTTTGGTATGCCCTTGTCAGCAAGGCAGCAGGTGGTTTAATTGAAAGCCTCATGTATGCTGAGTAGAAGAACAGACTGTGAGATTCTCTGTTGTCACCAAGTTCCTCCTGCCAGGTGCTCACTGGCAGGGCCTGTAAACATAAGTGCCCATGGCAGGGAGCCTCTGGATCTTCCTGCACTCCGCCCATGCTAATAGTGGGTTCACAGTTCCCAGGGGCACATGGAAAGGTCAGTAGTGTCTGGAGCTTACAATGCCATCTGAGCCCTGCAACTTGTGTTAGATAAGCAACCTTGACTTCTATGTATTTTGAGATACTCTGATTATTTGTTATGGGATGAGAGCCACTGGAAATAAGCATCCTTTGGGATAAAGATGTAGACTCCTAGGCCCTACAAGACATCTTTAGCAGAAAGTGCTAGAGTGGGGAGACTATGTCTTTAATAACGCCAAGGTTCTGATGAGAAGTGTGGTTAGCACTCTGCCTGGGCAGCCACTGGATCACTATCCAGATCTCTCTCTCTCTCTCTCTTTCCCCTTTTGCTTGGGTCTGGACTAAAAAGATGCCATGTTACCTCTGGGGATTTTTCTAGGCTATAAAAATATTACATTTTAAAACTCTGGCCTCTCTCTGGGCTGATTACCCATTAATCTTACCTCTTATAGTGAAGTTAACCTTGTGGATCCTTAGGATCTTTGCCGAGTGACATGGAGAACAAGCATGGCTCTCAGATAGCTTTGTTTGGAGTAAATGCTATAGGCCTATGAGCTGACTAATTAGAGTTTCTTCTCCCTTCTGTTGCTTGCTTGATTTCTGTGCTCATGGTTTATGGGGACTGTGACACAGGACGCTTGCGGGGACTGTAGTTGTCATGCACACCTTTCCATTGCCAGTGAAATGTCTCCTTTTTCTGATTTGATGCTGGGCATGGATTCAGGACCCTACTTGTACTTCAGCACGTTCCAGCCCATGTCTCCTACCTTTGTGTGACTTACATCAACACCAGACAAAAAGATATACATGGGATTAAAACTGTGATTATCTCATTGCCCACTGAGTGAAAAAGCTTTTTTTTTCTTCTTTTTAAAATAGAAGGCTTGCTTCTTTTAAGGTTTGATATAAAGGATATATCAAACAGATGTGGAAGTAGAAAAAGTGATATGTGCAGATAAGACCAATAGGTTAGAAATAATTCTAAAGAAGAATATAGGTTACAGTAGGCTTGAATGAAGACTAGAGAATCCCTTTGCTCTATGTGAAAGGAGATAGAAGCCATCGTCCTGAATAATTATAAAGCAGCGTGTCTTTCTGACATCTACTTGAGAGCTGACCAAAATCAAACTCCACAGCATTAGCTTAAGTCACATCTGAAAATAGATTGAGAGGGCAGACAGGGACAGAGGTTGTGGAAGGCTTCATGTCTGGCAGGAAGAGCCAAGCATGGATGGAGGGCAGCCCAAACTTTATGCAACATGGGTCACTCCCAGGAGATCTGAGGCACCAGCCCAGTCCCTTTGGCCTTTCTTGCGAGACACTCTAGATTTTCAGTTTTCATATTAGTGGAAGACTGCAGTCTCCTAAGATGTTGAACCAACTCTTTCCTGGGCCCATCAGCTTTGCAGGCCACAAGTCTCACTTAGCACACACAGCATAGCGTCATTTCAGAGTAGACTGATGGATTCTGTGAAGATCAGGTTCTTCTAAGGCAGACCCCATGTCTGTATGTGGAGCCCAGCTTGCAGGTTCTGTAAGCTGAAACAAAAAGACTTGCACTCTGCTCAAGCTGATTCAAAGGCTTCTTAAAATGCTTCCTCTGCACCCAGCTATCTACAGCGATCTGCAGAGGAGGCTAAAATGACGGAGTTGCCTGTGTGTGCCTACCATGACTAGCTGTGGAACTGATATACACTTCTCCAGCTTTCCTTGTAGATACCACAGTACAAGTTAATGCTTTTGCTCTCATCTAGACTTCTGTGGAAGATAAACAGAAACTGGGTGCAGAATGGTTAGCCCTGTGTCCTGTATAAAGTCGGCACTCAGCAAATAGATAAAATAACTCCTAATGCTGTTGTTAATGTTACTCTAGAAAGCTGTTATTTTGTTGCAGTTGAAATGAGCGATTACATAAATCAGAAGGAAAACAAGACTGAGTACATTTGATATTGGGTTTGGGATCGGAAACCCTCCTGTACAGTTGTGTCCTGTAATCCTCCACGTCTGCCCTGTACCCATCCAGATGTTTCCTCTAATCTTCCAGGTGTGTTCCACAGGTGCAGTATAGGCTGGAGCAGATTGACTTCTGAGACAGCTAGGAGCATAGTTTTTGTGTACACTGTTGTTCCTATATAGTGAAATGCTTTCACTGCCCATTAGCCTGATTGCCTTTGGCTTAACCGTTTAACAGCATTGTGACTCCCTGTTTTTTAATGATTACCTTCTTGCTGCCACTTCCTTTTCATTGCCAATATCCTTAGAATGCCAGCTTCAGAGCCAATTCTCCAGGTCCTTTTGGAATAAAAGATAAATGAAACATATATTTTGGTTGGAATGCCCCCTCCCCAAAAGTTGATGGGTTGACGAGGCATGGTGGTGTATGCTTTTAATACCAGCACTCAGAAGGCAGAGAGACAGGTGGAGCATGTACACATGCGCGCTTGTGCACACACACACACACTCACACAAATGGGGGAGGACAGGGGCGGGGGACTCTGACAGGTGGAAGACCTGTAGAAGTATAGAAGGTGGGGGCCAACTTGTCACTATGGGAGGTGATGGATCTTTAGGAATGGAGCCTATTAGATGACATTCAGACATTGAAAACATATACTTTGAAGGGATAGAGTGACCCTAATTTCTTCTTATTTCTAGTTTTCATTTCTATGGCCTGCAACACAATTCCACTGTGATGTACTATCTCACTACAGACTCTAAAATAACAGGATCAATCTATCATGTCTCGGGACCTTAGAAACTATGAACCCAACCCAAACGTTTCTCTTTACAAGTTGATTGTCTCGAGCATGTGTGGTAATGAGGAGCTATCACAGAACAAGAAAGCTGGAGTCCCAGGGAGGGGCCTTCACTTGCTTCATGAGAACTTACTGGGGATGTTGGGTGGATGAGTGAAAGTTGGATATAGCGCTGAATAAGCACCAAGCTAATCACACCTCACCCTGCCCAGGCGATGGAGGTTGCCAAGGGTTAAGGTAAGAGCGGGCTCAGGAGGAGCACACAGCAGGGAGACTTATCCTAACTGGTAGGGTTAGAATGGCTTCTTGGACTGCAGCTGGCACCAAAGGATGGCCAGGTTAACCCAAGGTATTCTAGAGGAAATGCCCATGAAGCTCAGTGGGGAGTTACAGAGGGGCAGGACAGACAACGGGGTGTTTGGGGACAGTCACAGCTGGGGCCACTGGCTGGGGACCTTTTCAGACCTTGAGTCTCCAGAGAGTGAGACACCAAGGTGAGACAGTTTCCGTTCTTCAGGCAGGGCCTGTAGCCTGTAATACTCTTCCCATATTTTGGTTACCGTTAAAAGTTAATTCTGGCAATCCCGTAGCTCATTCCTGGGACCTCTTTGAAATAAAATTATACGTGGTGCCATTTCCCTTCCTTCTGAAATTCCTATTGCTGTATTTTTAGTACGTTTTCTTGGGGGGGAGTAAAAAACATCACTTACTTCTAGTTTTCCATACAACCTCTTCTGATGACTACCTTCTTTTAAAGGTTTCTTTTTTCTTCTTCTAAAGGCTATGCAGCCTGAATTAACTTCTCTGTGAGAAAAGGTCTTTTGTGGTTTATAAATTTTAATGCAGGATACTAACTGCCAGGATATTCTTGGACCACAACCAGGGCTTTAAGCAGCCTCCTGTAGCAGCTGAAATGAGGCCCGCCTGACCTGCACCTGGACATAGGGTTCTTTCATCCTTCACGTTCAAAGTCAGGAGGCCTCCTGGTTTCAACCTTAGGACACCGAGGCTTTCCGTTCAAAATCCATTTCCTTGGAAACAGATCTTTGCTGTCCTGATGGATAATTTTTCACTTTATATTTTCTTAAGATGCATAAATTCTACTTTTTCTTCTTTCAAATAAAGGAAAAAAAACAAGGTATGGGAGCCCATGGTAAGGGTCTTCTCTGCATGAAGCAGCATAAACCATTGCTGTCCTGATTTCTAAGTCCTTCATCAGCAACAGGGGATTCCTACACTGCTCTATTCATTCAGTATTCCTCTACAGACACTGAACTTTTTGATTACAAATGCCAGGTAAGAGAATGTTACCTGAAAACTACTCTCTTAAGTGAACCACTCCTGAGCCTGCTCTACTCCATGGCTATTTGTTGCCCTTAATCAATGTGGTAATGAAGAAAAACTGGGTTTTTGAGACAGCACCTGCCTTGTACTTTATACATCCTTCTTCTTCAATACCAGGAAACTCTTGGAATAGAGAGCCACTCTAAGCCAGCCAAGGGCATTTTTGTAAAATTTAAAAAGACGCTCCCTCTGGGGTCTTAGAGTGACAAGGACATCCTTCTGCGTGCACTGTAGACACACATCTTGGCCAACTGACATTCTCTTCTTGGGCTTAGCCAAGGGAGCACAAGCTGGCTTAGGGCAAATTCAAATCTCCAAAGAGCAGCTGTGTTGAGTGTGTGATCCATGAGCTACGGGTGGCCGTCTCTGGACACATCCCCAGTGCTTTGCTCTTAGCCAGCTGCTCATCGATTGCTTCTGAGCTGCATACACTGTTGGCTCAGCAGGATGGATAGTGGAGCTTGGGTAAGGCAGTGCTTTAGGGAGAAAACCCAGTATTCAAAGATCAGAAGCTGTGTTTCTGGGTGGAGGCATGATCTGGGTGGATGGATCTCTAGAGCTCAGCGGTTCTGTTGAGAAAAAAAAAAAAACAGATTAAGTGACCCTTTATGGTTATGTAAATCAAAACAAAACAAAACAAAACACAGAAGTCATTGCTTCTAACAGAATTCTTTGTGTTTGGTAAAAACTCCCCTACCAATGATGTCAATCTGTAAATGCTAAACAAAGCCCCTGAAAAGGATTCTCTTAGAAAGAAATAAAATATGACCTTTATCTCCTCCAAAATGAAGGTCAAGCTTGCAGAAGCACATTTTAAGAACTGTGTTCTATGTGAGCACAGATGGTAGACATTCACAGGAAGTGAGGACATCCTGGGGACCATTGCCTTGCAAGTAGGAATGGCAGCCAGCAGAGACTTCATTATTATACGGGGCACTGGGTTGCAAAGTGTGGAAGCAGCAATGTAAGATAAAAAGGACCCAAGCCAGTGCTGCTGGAAACAGGTACTGCTCTCCAGCTTCTTTCTAATGTTTCTCAGGGTTGGAAGCACTAGAGGTAGGTTCAATCCAAGGGAGACTGGGGTCTCAGGGAGTCTACTGATTGGGAGTAGACTTTGACAAGTGCTTTGAAAACCAAGGGGAAGCACATGTGAACTTGTATGATTTCCACATCAGGGAGAAGCCTGCCAGGTGCCAGGAATTTTTGGCTGCTGTGGCAACCAGAACAGAAGTCCATTCTGTGGACCCCCAGCTGGCTCTCAGCCTCAGTCTTCTCTGGAGTGCTCACACCTTGGAAACTTGTGGGCGCAAGCAGGAAGAGAGAGGTCTCAGATAGGAAAGAATGCAGAGCCCACATGCAGATGGCCTAAAACAGGACCTTGTAGAAGGCAGGCATGGGGAGGCCACAGGGAACTGATGAAAGAACTTGCAACTTGCAAAGGCCAGGCATTATCAACGTGTTTTGTTTTGTTTCAAAGCACTTTCTTTGGATAATAAATAAAGGATAGGTTAAATAAAAAATGTAAAGTGAACCCTCCAGGGGGCACCTAACAGGTCTCCCATTCTGCAGAAAATAGCCAGGGTTCTTGATCCTGCTGTTTGCCATGGAAAATACTCAAAAGCCAAGTGTTCTACAGTGGGATTTTCTGTTCAAATGGTCACCTTTTTTTTTTGTTGGTGGTTTTTGTACTGCTCGAGAAAAAACCTAGGGCTTTTAAGTGTGAGGCAAGTGCTTTACCACTGAACCATATTCACCCAGTCTGCTGTCTAGTGCTGTATGGCCTCAGAGTCATGGCTTAACCTTTCAAGTATATAATGGCTGGTGTGTGTGTGTGTGTGTGTGTGTGTGTGTGTGTGTGTTTATATGAGGTAGAGGTAGACATTAAATAAGAACTGTCAGGAACAGAGGAAGGTCATTATAAATGTTATATACTAATAGTGATCATAAGATAAGAACTGTGTGCTTTTAAAGATACATCAAGCATTCCTGACATATGAAATAAAAGTCTATGATCTTCATGTTTAGATGTAGCAACTCTGAGTCCCTAAGTGCTTTGAAAGTTTAAATTACCGATATTGAAAAAAAAAAAAGAATGTTTTTTATTTATTCTTTGGGAATTTCATACAGTGTTTTTTTTTTTTTTTAAATCATATTCACTTCCCTTCCCTAGTTTCTCCTGGATTCTCTCCCACCTCCCTACCCACCAAACTTCAGATTCTCTCTCTATAAAAATGGCACTCTGCATGAATTTGGGCGTCATCCCTGCACACGGCTTGTGCTTGGTAATCTTCTCTGTATCATGTCAGTTTTAGTGCATGTGCGGCAGAAGGGAGCACAGAGTCCACTGAAGTCTCTATTCAAGGAGAGAATGCTATCCTGGGGTGGCAGCTTTTATTGTTTCACCTGAGGGTACCGGGTATGGAGAGAGAGGCTGTCTAGGATCTCCTGTTCTGCAGTTGGCATCAGCCCTACTGCCCACCATTCTCTCTACTCTTCTCAACTTCCATTTAATTCTAAATGTTTGTGAAGCTTTCCAGAGTCTTGTGCTTTTCTCAAAGACAGAACCTTAAAGTAGTGGGCATTTCCTGTGCTTGAAGCCAGGCAGTGGCGTGGTTTTGCTGTGGAGAGAACAAGCTTTGAGTTTTACCTCATGGGGCCCATTGCCTCAGGAAGACTGACAAAGCGAACAGAGAGCTAGTCCTAGATGCCTTTGGATTCTGCCCTGGCTGTCTCTACCTCTGCTCTTTGCACAGAGGCCTTTGCAAGGGCCACCTTTGAGATCACACTCTGAGATGTTTAAATGCATTAGCTACCACAAAAATGGAACTTTCCTGCTGTGAGGTAATGAGACCATGTGGAGGTACTTACTTGGTAATTTATTAAGCCCGAGTTGTCTTCAGGTAGTTGTAGGCAGAGCTGACAATTAGAGGCTACTTTGGTTTGTGGTTCCCTTGAGCCATTTCAACTTTTCTGTTTCCTCGTCTCTGGTAAGAACCCAGCAACTCTGGGCATGGCCTTTGTCTCCTCTGCATTTAAGTAATTTTCTTAAGAGCGGAAAGGAGAGCATGCCAGAATTGGAATCTGTTTAAGCAAACACCTAAAACTGAAGATCTGGTTTCATGCTAACTGCTTGCCGGACTACTAAAAACTTTTAAAAACAATTTCTTGGGAGAAATGGATATGGCTTTGTGTGCCCAGATCCCTCGCACTCTTCGCACCTACTCTATCTTCTCTGCTTTTTATTACATCTGTCTAACCTGAAACGTTTTACTTGTAGAAATTCTGTCAGCAGAGAGTTTCAATACTATTTTTGGATTTTTCATATACAGTGTTATATTTCCTAAACACATCTTATGTGTGGACAAGACTTTTTATTACAAGTCTTCTGAAGCTCCTGCCCATAAGAGGTATTTGGCAGTATGTGCATCTGATACAGCAGTAAGTAAGCCAAGGGAAAGAGGCGGCACCCTGGTATAGCCTGCTTCTTGGGAGACCCTTCAAATCAATGTGTTTAAGATAAGAGATCAGGAATGGTTCACTTTGGTATATAAAAACAGGCCTGAGATAATGATAGAACAGAAGAGGCTTATGAAGTAAGAAATTTGTGGCTAGATAAGGAAGTGTTTGCTAGGCATATCATAAAAGGTCAAATGCTCAATATACACATAGAGTTTCTGAACGATAGAATGATTTGAAATATCAAAAGTTGATAAACTTTGAATTCTGAGGACACACTCTGCCAAACACATAAGGTTATTTTAAAATGCTCTGCCTATCAAGATTTAACTTAAAAGAGAAGTTTAACATCCTACCTACAACTTACTTTCAATAGAGTTTCAGTATGCTTGAGTTTGGTGTTTCTTATGTTTTTAGAGTATGCGGCTATCCACATCCCATATTTTTATTATCACTAAGGTATTTGATAATTCTTTCTTCAGGTGGTATGAGACTCGTACCCTGCCTTGAACATTAGACTAGCAGGCTTCCACTGTTAACTTTATCATTACAGAACAGATTCTTCAAGATACCCAATAAATGATAAGCTTTGGAACAGTAGGTTCAAGTGTCTTGGCCTTTTTAGCAACAGATTAAAAAGAAAGCAAGAAAGAAAGAAGGATGCATTTTCTTGGTGTGCATGAGTCTGATAGATGTTTCTAGAACTAGCAGCTAGATCATCAGCCTGCAGGAAGAAAGGGTTGCCTGAGTCTACATTTTTGAGATTCCAGCCTGTGACTGGGCTGACTCAGTGCCTATAGGCCCCTGTTAGACTGGCAACACATCATGATAGGAGTGTACCAAAAACCAAACCACTCACCCGTGGGCGATAACTAAAAGAGAGTGAAGAGGGGTTGACACTGAGGGGCATGTCCCTCAGTGTCTTCCTACTAGGCCCTCTCCTCTTAAAGACTACTGCGTCCCAGAGATGCCTTACTGGAAACTAAACCATAACACTTCACATCCCAACTATAGAACATGCGCGATAACACTTCACATCCCAACTATAGAACATGCGCGTTCCTAAACAGCCTTCCCTTGCCTTTCATTTCATAGATCATATTTTAAGCATAGGCTGACAAAAGATTTATAACTACTTTTTATATGAGTTACATCTTGATTTCTCCTCAATGGGATCAAAATCAGAGGTACAGTTTTATAGTTTCTATACATTGGGCTCTCTAGGATTCCTGTCCCTGTCCAGTCCAAGTTCCTATGGCGCCTTAGACTAGGGATGACTAAGCAGTTACTAGAATGTCTGTCCTGTGTATGGATAGTTCATCTGAGATAGATGCTGAACAAAGAAAAAAATGTCACTTTGGGTTATAGGAAGAAGACAATGTCAACTTCAAAGTGCTCTGTCAATAGAGCCAGTGGCAGCAACTGATTGTAGGTGAGACCTCCATGAGTGTTAGAAACCTAATGAAGGGTATCTGTCTAGCCAGAGATGACTGGAGCCAGAATGATGCACAGCCTAGCCATCTCCTCCTCACACTCCCCCCAACCTCCACCCCTTCCCTGAGTTTTCAGTGCATGTCAAAAGGCCAAATTGTGAGTTTCAGAGAATCTCTGACTGGACCATGAATGAGAAGAAATACAGAAAGACAAATACAGACTCATCACAGCCATTAAGGGTAGGAGAACCTTGTGGTGACTCAGGTGGAGGAAGTTACCTAACTATTTTGAGAAATCTTTGCATATTCTGTATTTCTGAATATTTGATTGCTGGGTTTCTTGAGCAGATTTGTTTCAAATCAGAGCTGTAAAGCCAACTTTTCTCCAAGGTCTGGGAAAATAGGAAATAGAAGAAATAGGTTTCAAATCCTACTCAACCATTTTAACAATTGTCAGCATTCACAAAGTTTTTTTTTTTTTTTTTTTTTTTAACTAAGAAAAGGGTCTAGAGAGATGGGCCATTGGTTTAGATGATTTGGTGTTCTTGCAGAGGATCCAGGATTAGTTCCCAGAACCCACATGGTGGCCCGGAAACATTTGTAACTTCAATTCTAGGGAGTTCAGCACTTTCTTCTAACCTCCATGGGTACCAGGCAGACAAGCAGCATACATACATTTACACAGGCAAGAAAATGAATCTAAAATAAAATGAGGTTAAAGAAGTACAAAGACAAAAAGCTTCCATTTTATTGAAAGTTGCTAATTATTGAGATGATATAGCAGTGGATGCCAGGCTACAATTAGGATAATCCACTTATAACTATAATATTAATTCTTTAATATTGTTATATGATATATATATATATATATATATATATATATATATATATATATATATATATATTTATTTATATATTTATATATTTATTATATATATTTATGTGTTCCGAAGACTCATAAAATTCTACAACGTTATTGTGAGAACAGCAATCCATATTCTTTCTCCCATTTTTTCTTCATCTCAGGTGGACACTTTCATTTAATTGACTAATTTGTTTAGTACTTGCCTCTGTACATCCAAATATTATGTATTTGTTTCTCTTGCTGTTCATATTTAAGTTTTTTAAAATGACTTATTTATTAAAGGAGATAAGAATTAGATCTCTTCCCACATTCTACTTCCAACACACTATACACCACACACACACACACACACACACACACACACACACACACACACACACAAACTTATTAGGTTGTCCTTCTTGGTCTTGTTCTCTAAACATGGAATTATTACTAAATTTTGTTAAATAAGAATTAAATCCTATTCATGAGTGATTGCAAGGTGGAACATTATCATAACTTATTTCTTGCTAAACTGTCCTCTGCCCCCGGAGTTATTGGTTGCCTTGATCTAGATTTTTGTTGTTGTTGTTGTTAGTAAAAATATCTGAACTATATACTAATTATATAAATCATTTCTACACACTCTCAGATGTACTAGATAGTCTACAGACTTTATGTTGTTGGAGAAAATTCTCCAAATAGGTTCTAGTCAGTCTTGACTTCATCCCACTGCACCCTAAGCACAGCTGGCATGGGGTAAACTGTTCTCTATGTTGGATTGCCTCTCTTTTGTTTCTTAGGTTTTTGTTTGTTTGATTGTTTCATCTTCTCATTTAAGTGGACTATAACCCCATATGCTTCCTGCAACTATGATGGAGAGTTGTAATTACTTGAGACCTTATGTTTCTGGCTGTCTTTTTTGCTATTTGTTTGGGAAGCAGGCTTACAGAGGTTTGAAATGGAACTCAAGTTTCTTCCCAATTTTTTCTCTGCTCTCTTTAACATTTAGCTTTCTTGGTAATGTTTAGTTCCAAAATTCTACTAGTGCTACCTTCTGTCTCATCTCTTTTGACTGTGTGCATGTGTTTGCCATTCTCCAATCTCTTTGTTGCTCTTTCAGTTGCATCCAAGGAAGCAGCAAAGCATGGTCTTCTTCCTTCCTTCCACACCGCCCTCCCTTCTGTCTTCTCTCCCTTTTTTCTCTCTGCTCCCTGATATGGACTCAGTGTAGTAGCCTGGGGTGTGAAGCTGGCTGGAATAGCTTCCCCAGGTGTGGGTAGACATAACTCAGGAGTGCTGGATAGAAAAGGTATAGAGCTGAGTTTCAAGCAGGAGTCCTCCTGACATGCATGTGCCATGTTAGCAGCACTGAGACCGTAATATTTGTTCAGGAGAGAGTGAATGGCTTTTTAACAGCCCAAGTCTCTAGTGTGAGACCTCTGATGTCACCCAGGACAGCTTCACATAGACACTGCTCATTTATAGGTAAAGATAATGGGCTTGGTTAAAGTTTATCTTTGTCTTATTTGACAAGGAGAGAATTCAGTTTTAAAAGAACCTTGTCGGTGTAGGAATGGGTGAGGATGTGGGTGTAGGTGTGGATGAGGATGGGTGAAGGTGTGTGTGGGTCAGTGGTAAGATGTGTTGCCTAAGACATGAAAGGTCTTGGATTCTATCCCCAACATTGAAAACAAAAGTAATGGAGAAGCTTGCAAATAGGTTGCCAACACAGGTAAGAGAAAATACTAATGGTTATTACACAGTAGTTATTAAATTGTGGGTAGAACATGAGCTAATTCCTCCAATTACAAATGTTGCCTGATGATATAAACACAAACCACTAAGTTTGATAAATGTCTAACAGACTTCCCATCTATATGATCTTGGGATTGTTTTGGCTTATCCTTATGAAAACTGTGGCAAGACAAATGGTGAAAGTCAGGTGTCAGTTATAGCTAATAAACTAGTAAGCACAGGCAAATAGCACAAGCTTAGAAGATGCTGCATGCTCTTTTAGCCAGCTAATACTGACTTATTAGCACTGTCTATTCATTCTGTAGTTGGACATACTGTTACTGTTACTGTATGTTGTATTACTTTTAAACTGATGGTTTTCCTAGGGCATTGTCATCACCCTCTTTTAATTCCTTCTGGACTGTCAGGGCACATGGAGGCAAACTTCATCTCTGCCTTCCAGGTCTCAGGGTTAATGTTTGTTTTTCCCACATGCTGCCCATTGGTCTTCCTAGTGCTAGACCCCTCCTCTCCTTTCCACTCCCCTTCTCTTCCTGCCTTCTTCTCTGTCCTGGATAAACATTCATTGTGCTTTTTGTACGTGTGAAGCTGACGGGAATGTTTTTCCCCATGTGTGGGTGGATGTAACTCAAGAATGTAGCTCAAGATTTAGCTGCACATCCTGCCCTTTGAAGAGTCTTTTTGGGAAGAATGCTGCTGGCTTTTCCTGGGAAGCCAGGAGTCTTGTGCTCAAAGCCAGTCCCTATTTTCATTTGGTCTACCACAGCAGTGAGAAGGTGTCAGAATGAAAGAACCCCCTATTGTGAGTCCAGAGAATGGCCTTAGAAAGTCACCCAGAGACCATAAGGGACTGACTTCCCACCCTGTTAAAATTAAAATGACCAACCTGTAGTGCCACCCCTCCCCCATCTCCAGCACTTCTTAATGTATGAAGAAACATTCGAAGACTCCCACATAGTAATATCTGTGCTTCTGTTATTTAATGTTGAGATAAAATTAAAATTTTATTTGTCGCATTAAAATATGACAAATGTGTATTTTTTTCCATTATTCTTTCAAGCAAATGTAACTCTTACTAACCACACAGGTATAAAAGTAACGGAATAACCCAGCAATCGCACATCCAGGTATCCGCTGGAGACTGTAAGCATCTTCTAGCAGAGCCTTAACTATGTCAGATTAAATGTGTAAAAAATTTAAGCCCTATAACAAAGAATTCT
Source organism: Mus minutoides (assembly GCA_902729485.2). Classification (NCBI taxonomy): domain Eukaryota; kingdom Metazoa; phylum Chordata; class Mammalia; order Rodentia; family Muridae; genus Mus; species Mus minutoides. Next base: position 285,215 of record LR749752.1, read on the forward strand.
AGAACTGGTTAGAATGTTAGCTTGGAGCACAAAGCTTTGATTCCCCCCCCCCCCTTGGGTCCAAGGCCAGGCTCCTGTTGCCATACTAGGTGATAACAGAGCAGACAGTTCTCTATGGAAGATTTTTATTCTTTTATGATTATTTTATTGGTTACCCTATCTGCAGTGGAATCTGCAGGACATGGCTTCACAGACATCTGCATGGTTGGAAGATGGGAGGGATATTGAAACTTCCTAGCAGCCTTTGACTTGTCTGGCTGACAAGACAATACTGAGATGCAGTTAAGCTCGTGTGCATAGCAGAGTTTTGGTGCATGGATTGGAGATGCCAAAGCTCCTCACATCTATAATGCTCCATGGCTCTGGGAGACATCTTAGGGTATTGGGTTTACCGTACTTCTCAGAGCAGGCAGCAGAAGGTAGCAGTGAAGAACACTAAATATGAAGTCAGGAGATGTGGGTCTGAGTCCCAGCTACTCATCAAGCAAGCTGCTCTGCTCCTTAGCAGCTCCGTTCCCCCCTCCCACCCCTGCTTCCCCATCCCCCGCCCCCCTGCCCCCGCCCCTGCCCCCCACCCCTGCCCAGAGAGAGAGAAATACAAGCTAAGTGCTCCTAATCTATAATGCCTGAGCTGGAAGTGTCTCATATTTTGAAATATTTGCACTTAATAGTGACATATCTTAGATGGGGATGGGACTGAGATCTAATGAAATCCATGTATGTTGTATATGCAACTTGCACATATACATTGATTGTCAGCTTATACAATGGTTTTAGTATCTCATATGAGGCTGAGTGTGTTGTTTTCTATTTGTAGTATTCTATGGCACTTCAGAAGTTTCAAGTTTTGCATCACTTTGGACTTCAGATGCAGACTCATAATAAGGTCTGCCTATGGTGTTTTTGTGTCTTAATTCAGAGTTTCTAACACATCTGTCTTCAATCAATAAGACCTCCAAGTTGAATAGCCCAAGACTGTAGTCTAACTTCCAATTTAGGGGTGAAGACAACATATGACATGCAAGATCCTCATCTCTGAATCTTGCTTAGTAGGTACTGGGGGAGATACAAAGTCACAGGCCTGCTCTTGGCCACAAGCACCCACACCAGGTGTCAATTAGATTTCAGAGGTGTGAGGCAGTCTGTGCCCTGGAGGTCTGCTTGGGGATTGGCCTTACAGTTCAGTGGTTTCAATTTTTATACTAGTTCATTTACAGATGTTTGATCAGGTGTGAATGTCTACCAAGAAGACTATAAAAAGAGAATTTTAACACATGAGCCTGAAATGCCTTATGGAGGGTCAGACTTTACAAGAATTAGCGCTGGACTTTTAAAATATGAACAAAGTTGCTTTCTTTTTCATTTCCTTATGCTGCTCTTGGAAGGAAGGTTCAGAAGTTCACAGTGGCCACACAGCATAGAGCTACCTCTGCTCCCATCTTTCCTTCTTCACCTTGCAATCACCCAGTGGTCCTTACCATCCATCTGACCCTTATTTCAGTTCCAATCCTCAGGAGTTACGAACCTGGCAGAAGAGATCCCTTTATTATGGTGTGATGCCTGTCTCTTGCTGTTAGTAACATCAGAGATGTATACAGCAGTTATCATGTGCTGACCCAGTTCTGAGCGCTTTCCCTGTAGTCACTCACTAAGCAATTTATAGAAACCACCAGGCATAGAAAGTTGAGGCAAGAAATTGAGGTAATTGCTTACCTAAGATTGTGTGACTAAGAAATGACCAGGTCAGGATTTGAACCTAGGTTCTTAACCAATTATAGAGCACACATGCCAACCATTTTAATAAATGTGTCTGGTTTCCCAAAAGGTCTCACTGTATAACCCAGACTGGCCTTGAACTCATGATGTTACTGCTACCTCAGTTCCTCAAATGCTGGGATTACAGGTGTGACTCACCATGCTCTCCCATTTTCAGCATACTTCAGGGCACAGTTCAAGCTTTAAGTGCGTTCATATGGTTGTACCCTTTGATCTCAGCCCTCTCCAGACAAGTTGACATTAGCATCCTCAGAACTTTATCCCCACAGACTGAAAGCACAACCACAGAACACCCATTACCTTCCTGGCTCTTGGCAAACCTTGCTATGTTCTTCATCTGAAGGATATATCTATTTCAAGTTCTCCCATTAGTGCAGTCATATACTATTTATCCTTTTTTGATTGATGGATCTCACTGAGAATAATGTTCTCCAGGTTTGTCTGTATAGAAGCATGTCAGTATGTCCTTCCTTTTTAATGCTGCTGCGTATTCTAATGTAAGTGCTCACCACATGTTGTTAACTCTAACTCATTTTTCTGTCCCTAGATGGTTGGGTCCCTCCCTTTGGCTGTTGTGAGTAATGCTGCCACTTATAGCAAAGTGAACCTAGCCTCATGTAATGGCCGGTTTTATGTCAACTTGATTCAATCTAGAGTCATTTTGGAAGAGGGAATCTTAGTTGAGAAAATGCTCCCACCAGAATCTCTTCTGGGCAAGCCCATGGTGCATATGTTGATTGATGTGGGAGGGGCCAACTCACTACGGGCAGTACCACCCCTGGGCTAATGGTCCTGGGGACTATACGAAGGCAGGCTGAGAAGCCATAAGGAAAAAGCCAGTAAGCATCATTCCTCCATGGCTTCTGCTTCAGCTCCTGCCTCCAGGTTCCTGGCCTGTTTTTCTTAGATGATGGACCGTGATGTGGAAGAGTAAGCAAAACAAACCCTTTCCTTCCTAATTTGCTTTTAGTCATGGTGTTTTATCACAGCGATAGAACTCTAAGACTGCCTGCTTTCCATTCTTGTGTGTGTAGACCCAGAAGTGCCATGGCTGGATCACATGGAGGTGTTAGGTTCCCTCTTTTGAGAGACTTCCACATGTCTTATCACAGCACAGCACCATTTTACACTCCTATCAACAGCACACAAAAAGGTCCAGTTTTGCTACTTCCTTAGTAATGAATGTCCCAATTTTGACAGTAGCCACTGTTGTAGACTGCATCTCATCTTCGTTGAATATAATACATTGTTTTTCACACAAGCGGAAAGTCATTCTTCACCTTGACTTGGATGGGGGTGGTCGTTGAAGAAGAAAAACGTTAAAACCATATCCCCCACTGAATGGCAATTCAGGACACATTTGACAGCCTCTGCTTAGGGCTAAAAGTAGGATGTGACCTTTAACAGGTACTGGCTGCACCACTAGCCCTTGCTGCTCCTTAGTGACCTCCCCAGGAGAGTCTGGGCTGTGAAATCCTGTCCTGACTCTGTGGGTGGGGAATGTGCTGCCTAACATATTACTAGGAGTAGCTTTCTGTGGCTGTTATGCAAAAGGGACAGTGTTTTTCCACATGTAAGGGTCAAGCATGGACACTCCTCCAATTTCAGCAGAGGTGACAAAGACCCAACCCTGAGATTCATACATGGAGAACCTTCTATTTTAGCAATAGAGAGTATCAGTGTGCTGCTATGTTTGTGTAGACCTTGAAAATGCTTGTTCAAGGGAAGTCAAAACTGAATTAACACTTTGTTATTATTATTATTATTTTTAACTTTACAAACACTTTCATATATGTCGCTGTGCATTATTCTCACAGTTCAATGAAAAATATGCAACAGACAGAAGCAGATGTTGACCATGACTTCCTCAAGGGTGTATGGTTGGTCAGCAGACATGGGATCAGAGCCTGTGTTATTCAGCTTTCCAGTACTATGACAAAGAACTGGGGCTATTATCTTATTAGGAGGAAAAGCTTATTTTGATTCATGACTTCAGAGATTTAAGTCCATGGTTGGCTTCATTGCCTCTGGGCCTGTGGCAAGGCAGAGTATCGATGTGGGAGGTATGTGTTAGAGAAGCTGTTCATCTAATAGTGACTAGGAATAAGGAGAGAAAGGAAGCTAAGGGCCTAATACCTCTTTTAAGAGCACAGAAGTGGATGCTCACAGCCATTCATTAGACTGAGCACAGAGTCCCCAATGAAGGAGCTAGAGAAAGTACCCAAGGAGCTGAAGGGGCTTGCAGCCCCATAGAAGGAACAACAATATGAACTAACCAGTACCCCCAGAGCTCCCAGGGGCTAAACCGCCAACCAAAGAATACACATGGTGGGGCTCATGGATCCAGCTGCATATGTAGCAGAGGATGGCCGAGGCGGTCATCAATGGGAGAAGACACCCTTGGTCCTATGAAGGCTCTATGCCCCAGTGTAGGGGAATGCCAGGGTTAGGAAGCAGGAGTTGGTGAGCAGTGGGAGGGAGAGGAGATAGGGGCTTTTCAGAGGGGAAACCACGAAAGAGGGTAACATCTGAAATGTAAATAAAGAAAATACCTAATAAAACAACAACAACAACACAAAAAGGGCACAGCCACAATGACCTAACTACCTCCCACTAGGCTTTACCTCCTAAAGGTTCCACCATCTCCCAATGACATTGGCTAGTGTCCATACTTTTTACACATGGGTATTTGGACAATGTTTATTCAGAACACAACATCTGGTATTGAGCTTCAAGCCACTCTTTTTAAATTATTTTTTGAGCTAGTGTTCTTTCATTATTTTTTGTGATTTAGCAGGGAAATTTTCTTTAGCATTACTTATTTGAGTGAAATATGACTTAGAGAGAGTATCTCTCAATATGAATTTGAGATTTTTGCTATCAAGATTCATATTTCTAAATATTAACAAATTAGATTTTTAGAAGGAAAAGGTTATATGTACTCTGAAAGTGAATTTGGTTGAACCAGCAGTGATAGGAACAATATCTTAATAAAAATATAATGCATTTAAATGGAATGCAATTTCATTAAAACTAATTATCCATTCTATATTGTAAACCAACCTTGATTATTTAATCATTTGAAAAAATATATAGATTTTAGAATTTGGAGTAGAGGGCATGTTTTTTGGCAGCTGAAACCCTCGTTTATATAATCTTAATTTTAACAAGAATATAGTCTTCATTTGTTTTTCATTTTTTAACTCAAAAGGGAAACTAAATTTGACTTTGACATTGATTGTTATAATATTGTTAGTAGAGAAAAAAATTTCAGGTGATGCAAACTAAGTTTCATAAAATGATAAAATTCTTGTCATGTTTATGGCATCTATCCGGAGCCCAGACATGCTCCCTTTTACGTCACACTACAAGAGTGTTAGGTAGAACAACTTCATTCCAAGAGCATTGATTTTGTGGGAGTGAATAAAGAATGGACAAGAGCAAAGTAATTACACAGAAAGCACTTCCCATGCTCCGTTTTGATGGGTGTTGCCACAGTGAGTCACATACTTGCATACGTATGCTCCACCAAAAATGAGATCGATTTGAGAGGCATATCAGTATAGAACTGAATCAAATCACAGTGAACAGTTTTATTAGTGATTGTTAAATGACAAAGTGAACCGATCTCATCCTCATTACACGTGCACTTAAAGTATATTTAGACTACCACCCCAAGTTTAATACACAAAAATAATGAGATGGAATCAGGATAGCTGGAAAGAACTCCTCATGTGTTTTGAAGCAGTTTCTCACTTCACAGCTTGGATTTCCATTCTGTGATCTGATGATTGTCTCAGGCTGTGAATGTGAAAGCAGGCAAGGCTTTGGTCACTTGGAAAGAGCACACGCATGTGGCCCCGTGTTGTCTTGTGCAGCGTTTGTTTCCTCCGTGTGCTTCAGGTGGCTGTGTTTGTGCACTTCTGCAGGAGAGTGTTCACAAACGAGAGAAAGTTCATTAAGCAGCTGGGGAGGCACAGCTGCATGTGGTAAACACAGATGGAGCATGGTTTTATAGGAGCCTGGAAACAGAATTGAATTTTATTCTTGGGATGCCCACAGTTGAACTTTCCATCTGAGAGTGCAGTGTGCTACAGAAGCCAGCTGTCACCTCACTCTAAACAGTAATTTACTGCTGCTCTTGGCAGAGTGGAAGAAGAGTGAATCTGCCTTCATCAATCTTTTCTTCTCTGGAGAGTTCCATTTGGAGACTTCCACTGCCATAGAAGGAAGGTAGCACTCATAGTTTTCAAGCACTGCCCAAAGACTGAGTCCAAGAATTCTCTTTAGATACCACAGGCATTGCTAAATTAGATCTCAAGTACCCCCACTCCAAGCACATGTGTGAGGAGCATGGTCCCCAAGGTGGCACAGTTGGGAGGTGGTGTGACCTCCAGTTGGAAATTCTAGATCATTGAGAGAACAACATTGAGGCATTTGGGGATACTGGCCCTTTTCTTTCTTCCTTCTTCCATATAGCATTTTATTTATGAGTGTGTCACTGGGCAGTTCAGAGCAATGGGTCCAACTTAGCATGGACTAAAACCTTCAAAACTGTAAGCACAAATGTTCCTTTTCTCTTTGTAAGCTGATTATCTCAGATATTGATTATACCAATGTAAAACCTACTAACAGTCACAAATCTAGTTTTCTTAATCTTTTTGTTTTTATTTTCAAGAAAGTCTCTCTGCATGACCCTGGCTGTCCTGGAACTCACTCTGTAGATCAGATTGGTCTCCAAATAAAGGTAGAGCTCTGCCTGCCTCTTCCTCCCAAGTGCTATGACTAAAGGTGTGCACCACCACCACAATCTGGCCCAAACTTGTCAGCTATTATGCCCATTTAAAAAACTTTATTCTGAGGTATAAATAAAAGGCATAAAAAGTGCATTTTGTTGAGTTTAGACAAAGGCAACACCCTGGATGCTATCACCTTGGACAAGGTCCTAAACTTATCCATCAACCTCCCAAATTTCCAGCTGCAGCAGTCACTGGTTGGACCATCCTTTTGATTCAGCTCCATACTTGATCTCTGTAACTACTTCAATGTGTGCTTTGTTCCTAATTCTAAGAAGGGGCAAAGTGTCCAAACTTTGGTCTTCATTCCTCTTGAGTCTCATGTGTATTGCAAATTGTATCTTGGGTAATCTAAGTTTCTGGGCTAATATCCACTTATCAGTGAGTACATGTTATGTGAGTTCTTTTGTGATTGGGTTACCTCACTCAGGATGATACCCTCCAGATCCATCCATTTGCCTAGGAATTTCATAAATTCATTGTTTTTAATAGCTGGGTAGTACTCCATTGTGTAAATGTACCACATTTTCTGTATCCATTCCTCTGTTGAGGGACACCTGGGTTCTTTCCAGCTTCTGGCTATTATAAATAAGGCTGCTATGAACATAGTGGAGCATGTGTCCTTATTACCAGTTGGAACATCTTCTGGATATATGCCCAGGAGAGGTATTGCAGGATCCTCCGGTAGTACTATGTCCAATTTTCTGAGGAACTGCCAGACTGATTTCCAGAGTGGTTGTACAAGCTTGCAATCCCACCAACAATGGAGGAGTGTTCCTCTTTCTCCACATCCACGCCAGCATCTGCTGTCACCTGAATTTTTGATCTTAGCCATTCTTACTGGTGTGAGGTGGAATCTCAGGGTTGTTTTGATTTGCATTTCCCTGATGATTAAGGATGTTGAACAATTTTTCAGGTGCTTCTCAGCCATTTGGTATTCCTCAGTTGAGAATTCTTTGTTTAGCTCTGTGCTCCATTTTTTAAAATGGGATTATTTGATTTTCTAGTGTCCACCTTCTTGAGTTCTTTATATATATTGGATATTAGTCCCCTATCTGACTTAGGATTGGTAAAGATCCTTTGCCAATCTGTTGGTGGCCTTTTTGTCTTATTGACAGTATCTTTTGCCTTATAGAAGCTTTGCAACTTTATGTCTTTATTTCCATGTTATTTTTCTTCAAATAAAATTTGTTAACTAATAATGTGCTCCACCACAGAGGATTCTAAACAGAGCATAAATTAAGGCTTATATGCACACTAACACCTGAAACAGAGAGTCTACTTCTGAACATAAAACCTAGGATTTATAACAAATGGAATGTTGAGTTTGTGTACTCCAGTCCCATTTAGAGATAGGGCTACTTGTGAGACTTCGTTGACTGAGTCTGCAGAAGGATTCTGGTTGATGTCACTGATGCAGCGAGAGCCTAGTCTGAAGCCCAAGTGGAGCTCTTGCCTCTTGAGAAGCTGACATGAACTACAGATGCTAAGAAAATAAGTATAGTCTGCTTCCTTCATAAGTTACAGAGACATTCTTAATTAGGAGCCTGTCGGTTGGGAAGTCCTTGGAAGGTCTGTGGCAAAGCACCCGAGGAGAGGAGAACTTTATTGTATCAGAAGCTTCCGCATGTGCTCATTGATAGCATCAGGATATCATCTAATTACTCAGCCATTCTATGATTTTATAAAACAGAAAGGACAGTAGATAGAATTACACACACGTTATTTTCCCCAAGGCAGGTCTTTCTATGTTGTCTAGGCTAGGCTAGTCCTGAACTGATGGGCAAAAGTGATCCTCCCCCATTCTCATAGATAACTGGGACAGTGGGCATAGCATGTTAATACCTGGCTGGGAAGGACTTCAGTATATAAAGACACTTATTTCACATCTATTTAGTGTTAGGCTAGGTAATGTATACATAAAATCTCATCCGCTGTTATAAAGGAAATAGCTACTGTTTGCTCTTGCCTTCTGGAAAGAACATTCGATAATTATAGTAAACTGACCAGTGGCAGTGACTATGACTAATTGAAACCTCTTCTTTCTCACCAAAAGCACTCATGAAATGTCTCTCTGTGCTAATGTGCTAAAGGAGTTACATGTTGAAGAAGTTGTGTTCAGTGCAGAAATGAGAATAACAAATGAACATTTGCAGTTCATGTTCTGATTTTCATTAGAAGTAAGACATTTGTTGAGAAGGTGGCCAAATGGTGAGTTATTTTTAAAAACCACAGTAGGAGCAGAGTTCCAGATGTTAGTGGTGACACAAATATTTGTAGTCTAAGAAGACTATTGTTTTCTATGGAGGTACAGATTGGCAATTTTCTCTACACGAAAGTACTTTGGGGCACTTTTATAAAGGAAAATCCAAGCTTAAAAAGCTTGTTTCATTATAATTGTATTCTTTGCTCTGTGGAACCAATGAGTATGTACAGATTTACTTTCTACATACAAGGATTCCTGCATCTGTAGCTTCAACCAACTGAAAATTTTGGGGACAATTTTTATCAGCTTTGAACATGTACAGACATTGTCATTATTTCCCAAGTGGTGAAGTATAACAACCACTCATTCACACATCATTACATGGCACTAAACAGCATCAGGAAGCTATAGATAATTGGAAGCACGTGGAACATGTGTAGTTTTCATATAAGGGCTACACCATTTGATTCAAGAAACTTGAACATCTGTGGATTTTAATGTCAGCAGAGATCCCAAGACCAGTCTCCTTCAGATACCCTTATGATGGCTGCACCAATGTTAATGTTGTTTTCCTCTGAGAACCAAGTCTGACAGTCTGTATACTCCCAAATTACTGGAAAGTTCTAAGCATGATATGCCCACCATACATTGCCCTTTCCCAGCTCCTGATGGGAGTCCTGGCCATTGTCAGGGTCTGGACACTCAGAGAATTTTGTTGATGTTATTCCCAGTGTTGGGGTCTCGAATGTGACTCCCTTTGAGGCCAGCAGACAGACAGACAGACAGACAGACCAGCACAGTGCTGTCATCCATTTCCCCATTCCTGCTGCCTTTCCTGTGAGTTCAGGTATGTAAGAGATTAGCTGGTGAGATCTTTAAAGATGAAGGCAGCATTAAAAATGATTCATAAAGCCAGGCACGGTGGCACACGCCTTTAATCCCAGCACTCAGGAGGCAGAGGCAGGCAGGTTTCTGAGTTCAAGGCCAGCCTGGTCTACAAAGTGAGTTCCAGGACAGCCAGGGCTATACAGAGAAACCCTGTCTCGAAAAACTAAAAAAAAAAATAAAAAATGATAACAAATAAATTTTAAAAATAAAAAAATAAAAATAAAAATAAAAAATAAAATAAAATAAAAAAGATTCATACGGTCATTACAAATATTTGTGTAATTTATTCATACTAGTTTATTATACGGATTTACTAGTTCCATGTTCTCAAATTTTAATGTGCACAGAAATTATCTGAGGACTGGTTGCAATGCAGGTTCTAGGTAGTGGGGGCTAGGATTCTGCTGATTCTGCTTGCTTTGTTTCTTTGTTTCCCTTCCCTCCCTCCTTCCCTCTCTTCCTTGTGCTGGTGACAGGACCCAGAGGCATGCATGGCAACCACCCAATGTAGTCCTTAGCTGCTCTCCTAGCCCTTGTATGCATTTTAAGAGGGTTTCAGGTAATGCTATCACTGCCAGTCCACAGACCCACATTGAGTAGAAGGTTGCAGACAACTACAGAATCAGTGTATTTAGAACCAATTAGGTTTTTAATTAATTAATTAATTAATTTATTAATTAATTAATTTATTTATTTATTTATGTGCAGGCTATGAAGTGTGTATGGCCTATGATTCTGTTCTCTCCTTCTACTGTGTGGATTCCAGGGATTCAGTTCAAGTCTCTAGGCTTTACCAGCCGAGCCACTTACCAGCTATTGCACACACAGCACCCGACCATTAGTTTTTATCTAGGCTTTATATTACATATACCAAGTTTAGTAACATTTTGAAGAGCTTTGTAGCTTCTCATTGCTTTAAAACAGTAGCCTCCCAAAAGCTATTCTGCTTTGTAGTATGTCGTAGCATTTTCTATTTCTGGGGAGCATGCAGAAGGCAAGCCATTAAGAGGTTAAGTATTTTGCCCATTTAGTCTAAGTTTAGATCTCTGAGGCCCCTAACATCCACAGGACGACATGTTCCCACCACTAGAAGACCCTGTGTTCCAACCCAGGCTTTGCCAGCATATGCCACCACAGAGAGCTGGTCTGGGGGGGGGATGGGGGTTGAGAGGACAAATGCTTGGGGTGGGAGACAGGAGGTAGAAGGATAAAATTGAGTCTAAAATAAAACGCACACTGAGAACACCAAGTGAAATGAACGCTCTTAAAACTGTCTGCAGGGGAAGAAATCAAAAGCTTTATTGGGTGATGAAAAAACACTGTAAACTTCATGTGCAAATCTTCCAAGATTTAGTCTTGTGGAATACAAAAAGAATTTTACATGTAAGACTCAGTTTCACCAAATGCATGTAAAGCAATGAGGATTCCCTTTGAATTTTGTTTCTCATACACCGGCCCATGTTCACAATTTCTTAAAAGGAGCAACGCTGATTTTGACATGCTCACGTGTTCTCCTGACACAGAATCCCAAGGAGACCAAAGGATACTATGGCTTATGCTTTTCAGACATATTTTTATATAAAGATCTATAAATCCGTGCCCTGTCTAATGACGTTTCTCCCCATCAGCTTCAGCCCTTTCCTGACTACATATCACACTGTGGCTATGAAGCAACCAGGAAGTCTTCAGGCAAAGGACCAGAGGCACAGTTAGGGATATTGGCTTTTTTATTTTACAGTTCTCCTTAGGTACCCCTGAGGTCACTCTGTTAAGGGGATCTGGGGTCCCTATGGCAGTGCTTTGGATGATTCCCACTTACATATTACCTAGGTCAAAGAGGTAAAGGACAAACTGGTGGCTCACAGGGCTGCAGTGCATACGTTCACGCAGCTGTGAGTGAGGTTAAGAGGACTTCAGGGTCTGAGACCTACCTCCTCTACTACCACTTTTATTAGAACAGTTAGGAGCAGGGACCTGGCATTCAGAGCCAAGAATGTTTTTTGGAGTAAAAGAAGGCAGATGTAGAGGTGGGGTGGCATGCAGACATTATCATCTAAGAGGAAAAACAAGCAAAGGCTAAGGACTCGGCACTCTCTGTAACTTTAATTTTTTCAAATCCTATTCTTAATGTTGGTTCTTAACTGCTTTAACCTCTCTTGGAGCCCTCTACCCACCAGAGGTAGTGGAAAAGAAAGGATACATGAGAAGTGGACCTGTTTAGAAAGGTTCTTTGGAGCCACTCCTGTCTGTGTTGGCTGTCGACAATTCAGTTCACGGGCTAACAGGCAGTAGCAGCTCAGTCCACTGGCAAAATACTTTATGGACACACCAGCAGTCCAGTTCAGTAGAGTTGGGATAGCAACAGCGGTGACATGACACACTCTCTCAGAGGAGAAGGGTGTGGGGGTTCAGGAGAGGGACTGTGTGAGGGGGAATGGGGGGGGGGTGCAATGATGGGATGTGAAGTGAATAAATAAATTAACAGACGAAAAAGGGTAGGTTTTATTGACTGGAATGAAAGAAGGAGTGGGCACAGGTTGTCCTTGGGGGTTAATTTCCCTTTCGTCATTCTGAGAGGAACACAGTCCTGAAGAGGCTTCCGCCTGCGGGATGATTGGGATGGTTTTAGGAATGTCTGGCTTAACATCACTGATCCCAACTACTACATTCACAGGAAACAAAGGCCATTTTTGGATGACAAATAAAATGTATCTGTAGACCTGTGTCCTATTTTAGAAGCTCTCCTGGAGAGTCTTTGGGATAAAGGCCCACTAGGTTGCTAGGTGCAGAGAGGAAAAGATACTTCAGCTTGTTAGAGATGCTTCCGTTCAAAGTTCCTCTAGATGTCAGTGTTACATAGGGAAATGAAACTATAAACAGCCTGTGGCAATGAATGGAGGCTTTGCATTATTTAAATGGTAAAGCATCTGTGATACATAATTACAATACATCCTACTTGGTGACTGGCTTCTGTGCCTTCAGCACTGACAGTGTCTTACAGACTCTGTCTGAACAGTTTGGACACAGCATGCTCACATTTGCCAGGAGAAACATGTGGTCCAACTGGTTCTGCAGTTATATAGCCAAACTCTTACTTTTACATATTTTGATGGGTTGGAATAAACACACCAGGTTTTTGTCATTATTAACCTAATTTTTGCTCTTACTCTAACACTTATGCCACACAGGTTGAAGCTCAAAGCATGGTACCTACCAATATGAATAAAAGATAGATAAAATTAATTTCCATGCCTAATTAATTTCCAGACATATTCATTTCAGAAGAGAAACTACCAAGAAACAAATATAAAATGCCACCAGCACAATTTGTTAAACTGCCCTATTTGACTTTTCAGAATTAAAATTAAATTATCTCTTTCTCCTCTCTTCCATGTTAATTGTAATCGTTTAACTAATGAACACTTATATCTTCCTTGCTGTGCTAATGATTTTATTTTGTGGCCCTAACTGTTACTCTTTTTATCCTATGGTGCCTACTCTGTGGTAGATCCCAAACAATACTAACTATATAGGTTGACTAAAATCCCTTTCTATACCAGAAAAATAGTACAGAATATGCTGTCATTAGAGCACAGACCAAACAGAGAAAGGAATTAGAATCCTGACTTCATTATAAAAATGTGGTTGATAGTCTCTCTCACAGAGTTTCTGAGAATCACAAGTGAGTTAACCATGCAAACTGCATCTGTGGTGTCCCTTCTCCACCAACATAGTTGGTGCAATGACCAGAGCTGTGCTGTGCCACACCCAATGGCATCCACTGTGTTGTTAACTAGGCTAGAGATAGCCTGGCTCCCCCCTGCAGCCAGGTTCTGCAAGTCTCCTGGGTCACCTGGCTCCGCCCAGCTTACCAGAGGCCCACCTACGACCAGCCCACCTGTGCAACCTGCGAGATGTCACGAGACTTCAGGGTTCCCGCCAAACTCCAGAACGCCTGCGCAGAAGACTGGGGGCGGGGTTTCCCTTCCTTTATCCCCAAATGCTTGTCCACCATTAAACAGTCGTTCTAAGCAGAAGCAACCATGTAGCCTCGGAGTTCTTCTTTCTTCCCCCACTCCCTTAGTTTCATTTCAGCTTCAGGCCAATCCTCCAGGAACCCAGTCCACTGCGGGCAGTGGACCCCAACATGCATCAAAGAATTTCTCACAGACTGTTGGCTCCCAATACATGCTAGCTATCATTACCATCTTCATCATCATTATCTCCATCATCACGACCATAATATCATCATCATCATCATTTATATTACCACCATTACAACACCACCTCTGCTGCCACCACCATAACCATCACCATCATCATCATCTTCACCACTTTGTGATGTCTAGTCTAAGCACCATAATAATAATAAACCCACCATCTAGTAGGAAATAGATTATCAAAAACAGTTTGGTGAAATGTTACAAGGGATGCTGGTACCAACTTCTATACCCATATACAAAAATAGCAACTGGCTTCACTCAAGGAAATTAACTTTTTTTCCTGTCATCTCTGTATTTGCACTTAAAAGTGAGAGGCTTTCTATAGCTTTGATCTCCAACTTTGGCTTTCTATAAATGTACTAAATGTGCCTCTGTGTTGTGAGTTGCCCATCTGTAAAAAGGAAGCTTTCTGAATTGTGAGAGTATTTGCAATTTGTCTTAATTCCTACTTTCTGCACTTCTGTTATATTTCATATTTGCAGAACTCCTGGGGCAAATCATAAGAGGAGGGACTGATTTCCTATGGCTTCCTATGATTCTATCAATTTATAATGTATAGCTTAGAACTTGTGTATATTAGGCTAATGTTCACCCATCACATGGTACGTGAAAGTGTTTGTTAAGCTAACCCAGGGAAGCTAGGACTGTGAGAACATTTAACTGCTTGGGAGAAAGGCATCTTAGATGGGGGTGGAAATAGCCATTGTTGTGAACCTCACTGCCTTCATGTCGTCATAGTTTAGAAAACTCACTCACATATATTCTATGATTTTTTAAATTCAATTTATATGTGAGCCAAACCAAGACAACTAAAGTGGAGGTCAAGAGTGGCCAACACATTATCTATACCCTTTAATGAAGTAATGAAGCTGGGCTTACCCTCTACACACCATGACAGAGTAGCAGTTTCTTTGAAAACAGTGAGCTCATTTTCACTGATATTGATGTTTATACAGGGTTTCACTAATTAAGATTATTTTATACTTTATAGACTATCAGTTTTGTGCCTTTGCCATCCATAGTTGACTTATATAATATATTAGTTTCAACTTGGAAAAAAGTTCCCTTTACTCCTGAGGAAGTTTAGTAATCTTTGGAGACATTTTGATTTGTTAATACTATATTTAATTAACAACATTTAAGATAGTTAAGAATAGGGTTGAGATATTTTTGCACAACAGGTAAATATAGTCAGTAATAGTATACTATGCACTGTAAAACTTATTAAGGAATTAAGTCTTAATTGTCAGAAGTCGGTTCTTTTGGCTCTCACTTCTGGAAGGCAGATTTCTCCTGGTGCTGGTTGGTAGAGGCCGGGTATAATGTTAAACATCATTGTACTATGATGCTCTTCACATGAAGAATTGGATCGCCTGTGTTGATAGGGCTGAAGCTAAGCAGTGTGTACACTGTTGATAACCTCAATTGCTTGATTGTGCACCCACAGGCTGAAGAAAATATGTGGTCCAACCGTGCACTAGACGAAAGGACATTTGTCAAAGGAGGAAGGACATCAGCCCTCAGAGGTAACATCCTAGGAGATTCACTAGTTATGTTGTTACTCTTATTCAGAGGAAGTCACACATTCCTGAACCCTGTAGAAAGGAGTGCTGTTTTATTAATATCTTTATTTGACTGGGTTTGGACATAACCGTGACAAAATCTTTTGACATGCAGTTATCAGTCAGCTGGGCATATTTTATTCTGCTTTGCTTCTGAAAGCTTAAATCTAATGTTAAAAGGGATCCAAAAGAGAGGTGCCATTAAATAAAGCCAAAAGTAAAGTGACCATGTGCATTCTTCATTAAAATGTTTTCTGTTCTGTGACTTCTAGAGAGAACTGACCAGAAAGACCAGTTCTCTTCTGAGAAAGAAACGATTATCAAACTCAACAAGAAAAACGCAGAGAAGACCAGTGCCTCAGAAGTGCAGAGGAGTTGTGTCATATGTCATGTGGAGAGACAAGACAAGATAGAACTTGTTCAGAGGAATTCCACAGAGCTAAGAGAGAATGCAGGTGCAAAAGATGCTCCATGCATAGAAAGTCTGGAGAAACAAGAAAGCAACAACCTGGGAGATAAACAAGACACTGAAGATAACAATGGAGGGGAAAATGGGATTTCTTCTAAGGAAGAGTCCAGAGGAGTAGAAGCTGAGAACAGAGCTTCAGCAGCTGCAAGTGGAGCCGTGCTAGACAAACACTCGACTGAAAGCCTGCACGCTGAGGACAGGAATGGTGGCCCGTCCCAAGAAAGGTAGCGTTGCAGTATTGCCAATGCACAGTTGGTATGTCTTACAGCTCTGAGGCCATTCTGAAGGAAAATGAAGACAGTTTTAAGGGCAATGTTTAGAACCCACTCTATACTGCATTGATTTTTCATGCTACATTTTGCTATTATTCTACTATTTCTCTTTCTTGCCAATATTTTCAGTTGTTTCTCTTCTTTCTCCCCTCCCTTCCTTTCTCCCCTTCCTTCCTCCCTCCCTCTCTCCATCCCTCAGCCCCTTTCTTCTTTCCTTGCTTCTCTCCATTGGGGTGGAGCTCAGGGCCTTGTTCAGGGCCTCTCTGAGCTCCATCTGATTGTTTCTAGGTCTTAACACCAATACCAACATCACCATTTTAAATATCTCCAGCAATCAG
Source organism: Mus minutoides (assembly GCA_902729485.2). NCBI lineage: Eukaryota > Metazoa > Chordata > Mammalia > Rodentia > Muridae > Mus > Mus minutoides. The sequence continues at coordinate 301,745 of LR749752.1, forward strand.
TACTCTTCAGAGGTCAAGTGGAAAATGTTCTGCCATTTAAAAATAAAAAAAAAATGTCCTCTCTAAAGCTAAGAATTAAATGATTATGTTGAGGTGTAAATTAACAACTCAACCTGAAAGTCTTGGTTTAATCCATGCAATGGTGGTCTCTTCCCTTGTATTGTAGGAAGTAGATAATTGACTAAGTTTCTTCCTTAAAACTAAAATGATGAAGTGTAAAGTACAAATTCAGGAACTTACGTATCCAATTAAACTTACCTGCTCTAAGTATGATGACTGTGTGTTTGGAATGAAGAGTATTCAAGTACCTCTGAAGTCTTTAAGACATGACTATTACTTAACTTTAGTATAAAGCATTGGAAATTAAACTTGAAGAAATCCAATTGTCAATATATTAACACGGATTGTTATGGAGGTCCATCACTACAAGATGTGCTTAGAAAGACCTGTACCTGCCAAACATGCTAATTAAGATAATTCTTCCACCAATAAGGGCTCTTCCGTGGCTGTCAATCTTTAGAGAGGTTATTGCTTCTTTTCTTTCATTTCTTTTCTTTTATTAAATTTCATAAATAACCACTTTAGGGCTCATAGTTGGGTCCTTGGAAGACTCTCTGTGTCTAAATCTACTTAGATTTGATGTCCTCAGTGGCTGGACTGGTTGTCTCCATGTCACAGAGCACATTGTCTTCTCCAGACACTGTCATGACAAAGTATCGGTTCCCAAGGCATTTTGACAAGCTGAACATTTTCCTTTGAATCTTTGAAAACTGCAAATGTATTCTATTTTCCAGGTGCATCAGTAATCTAAAGACCATTTCTACACCAGGAGTCCTTGGAAATTCAGCATCAGGATCCACTTTCCAGAATGCTGAACAGACAGAGTCTACTGGCAGCAGTAAGCGCAGGGTGGCAGAGGAGTGCTTCCTGAGTGAGGACAACAAAAAGAGCAGAATAGATGTAGTGAGGACAGGGGAAGAGCCCACGGATAGGACAGAGGAAACCAGACAAACCAGAAGCCTGGATGATAGACTCCAGGATGGAATGACCACCTCTAGAGAGCAAGACCTGGAGATCCCACTGGGTAGGAAATACCTTTTGTTCTTGACTTTTAAAGCTTCTTAACGATCCCATCAAGGATTCCAACTTAACTTCTCTTATCCTAACAGCTTTATGGAGACATATGCCATATTAATGTTATTATTATGTTTAACTTGAACAATCTTTGCAGAGGCAAGAGAAACAGTCCTGTGTTTCTGTCTGTCTGTCTGTCTGTCTGTCTGTCTGTCTGCCTGCCTATCTATCTATCTATCTATCTATCTATCTATCTATCTATCATCTATCTATTTTCTATTTATAATTGATCTATTATCTGTCTATGATCTGTTTATTATCTATCTATAGTCTATCATCTATTATCTATTTTAGGTATATTATGATATATATATATATATATATATATATATATATATATATATATAGAGAGAGAGAGAGAGAGAGAGAGAGAGAGAGAGAGAGAAAGAGAGAGAGAGAGAGTATATAAGTATATGTGTTCAGAGTATGCACTTGTATAGTGTGGAGGCCAGAGAAGGGCATCACATGTCCTCATTTTCCACCATATTCCTTTGAGACTGAAGCTTGTGTCCATAACATTGGGTTACGTTGCTGGGCTTTCACTTGGATCCTAGGGATCCAAACTCAGGTCTTTGGGTTTACACACACAGATCTCTTACCTGCTGAGATATCTTTTCAGCCTGAATAAAATCTGAAGCAATGAATGTTTCCTGAAGAATATTCTCATACTTTTTTCCTGGTATATTTATGGCATGAGAGGTAAATGTTTACATCAAATTAAATTCCAAGAGATTTGTGTTATCTGAATATAAAAATGCTGAATTAATTAAACATACTTAAAATTTCTATTTAGTATATACTTAGAACAAGATAAGTGCTCAGGAAATATGTGTCACATAAATGCCAAGTTTAAATAACTTAGCTGTTTTGGAGCCAGACAATAGTAACTCCTACCTTTAATTCCAGCATTCATGAGGCAGTGGTGGATCTCTGAGTTCCAGGATATCCAAAGCTACACAGAGAAATCCTGTCTTAAAAAAAACAAAACAAAAACAAAACAAAATTGAATGAATGAATGAGTTAATAAAATAAGGACCATAGCTGTTTCCACTCCCCTCTCTTTATACCCTTGCTGAATATATGCAGTAGCTGTTTTAATAATTAAATGGGGATGAGCAAATTCATGAACAGCAATGGTTATGGGAAAATGTGAAGACCATTAGGAGAAATATTATTGAGTAGCTATTTATGTTAGGATTCATGTCGATGTGGACTATCACTTAAATATACATGGTAGAAGGTGGAAAGTGGGAGAAATTGGATAGCGGTAGAATATAACTTGCATAGTTTTATTGGGTGTTTTATTTCCATTCAGCCAGCAAAAATTCAACTCTGCACTTAAAATGCCACCGAAATAAAGACTAAAACACTTTACAAGAGTCATATGCAATATCAAATATTTCAGTGACATAAGAAAATCATGTTTCTCTCCTTTCCTGTATGCTTTAATTAAAATATGAATTATACAGGGTCATTTTCCAAAAAGATGGATCAATTAATTTCTTGTGCTTAAATGAAAAATGGTCCCGAGCTTGGGAACATCCAAGAAAAAAGTAATTAAGGGGCTAGAGATCAGACCAAGAATCTTGTCCATGCTAGGAGAGTACGTCAATGAATGTCAGCTCCAGCCCCAGAAATATGACTACCTTGGAACTTCAGATTTCTTGCTGTTTTGCATTGTCTAAAAGTGACCCCAAAGAGTTTATGAATGACATTTCTTTTCAAAGACACCAGATAACATATTCTTGAGTTAAAGTTCATTCATACAAGAAGTGGAAATTTATATCTAGTGTCATTAGGAATAAGACAGGTGGCCGATTGTATTTCAGTTCTACACGAGCAGATTTTTACTCTGAGACATGCTGCTTGGTGCAGAAAGGAGGGTAGACTTCTTGATGGACAGCCCCTCTCTTCTCATCTTACAGATGACGTCCCTGCTCCTGCCGCCCCATTTGATCATCGGATTGTAATGGCCAAACATGCTGCAGTTGACAGTCTGTACACCGTGAGCAAATCTGAGATCCTAGGAGGGTGAGTGAGGCTCTGCTTGAACAGCCGCCCCTCAGTAAAATCAGGATGCCTTCCCAAGGTCGAGCCCAAGATGAAGAAATGTTTCCTGGTCTTGACTTGAGAACTGAAAACACTAAGAACAAACATTTCAAGAGGTTTTAACCAATGTCACCAGTCACATAAGGTTGGCATGGTGACTATATTTCTCATTTAACATCAGCTTTATTTGCCATGTCATAAATTTTGAGAGTAGGAAAAATCCAGTGTGGCTCACCAGAAGGTCCAGGAACTGTCTAAAGCCAGGTTTAGCCCCTAGGAGGTGAAATGCATCAGATCTATGCCTTTGCAGTGCCATGGAGTTCATCTTTCTCTCATTCCTGCTGGTTTTTCATTCCTGCTGTTTTAGCTTTAATTGCTATTTCCACCAAGTGCAGGAGGCTAGTTAGTAGTAGACATGTTAGTAGTAGAGTGTTCATTATGCAGTAGCTTATCTTTCACTTGGAGGAGACATTGAAACAGGCCAAATACCACTGTATTCTCAACAGTTTTCTTCGGTTCATCTTCTTCTCTTGGGTGTTAGGGTACTTATATGTCAATGTTGTCATTTGGGTTAAAACAAAAAATCTCTCCCAATGTGTATAAGAGACTATAGGCTACTCTGTGGCATTATTGGAAAATGGTGGCACCTTCAGGAAGTGGGGTGTATCTGAATGAAATTAGGCAACCTGTCCTGGAAGGGAGAAGTGGAAACTCTGGATTTTCATCCTTTTCTCCTCTTTGTTTCCTGGCTGCTGTGAAGTGTGCAGCTCTGCTGCTGACGTAATATGCCATGCTGCTGCAGGCCCAAAGTACCAGGGCTGGGTGACCGTAGGCTGAATGAACCCCCTCAACCCAGGAGTCAAAACAAACCTTCCTTCCCTTAGGCTAACTTGTGTATACCCCATTTCTTTGTTCAGCTAGCATGAGTCTGGTGTTCCAGCATAGATCTCATGTGGTAGCCTCAGTATCAAGGTCCTTCTAGAATAAGTCATGTGAGAGCCTTATTATGGAGCGATCACTGGAGTCAGACAGTGAAGGGACATCACTGCTGACCAGGCTCTTCTAGGATTAGTGCTAATGAGAAAAAAGACATTCTCTTATTCATGGTTACATGGAAAGTACTTGTGCCTGTATTCACATGTGCTAGCACAGAGGGCCACTATAGTGAGTGTTGGAATCTAAGCAGTCACTTATGTACACTCATAGTAGTGCAGAGTAATTTTGGGTGCTACTATCCCTGTACATGTCAAGCATGATCACACTCATCTCCACAGGTGACAGGAATATGGTCTTTTTATGGTTCTCTATGTTGTTATGGAAGATTCCTTTTCACTCTCTGCCATGAAAGCCACCATGCACAGAGCAGAGACCTATGTCCTACCTTACTTTATTAATAAGCATTAAGGGAAGCAAGTCAAGTTTCCCTTGTGTATGCACTTCTGAATACAGTTACATAAGCAAGAAGCTATAGTATTGCTTTCTATTATAATGAAATGCTGGGTACTTTGTGATGAAGCAAAGTGAGTCAGTCTACAATTCTGGAGAATTAGTAGTGTGTTACCAGCATCATTTCACTATGGTGAAGAGCCCTCTTGCTGTATCACATCATAGTAAATCATAGAAAGAGAGACAGAGAAAGACACAGAGAACTAGAAAGCAGGAAAGAGAGGAAGGGAGAAGACAAAAGAAGAGAGAGGGGAAGAAAAGGAGGGAGGGAGAGAGATAGAACAGAGACAGAGACAGTGAGACAGAGCAGAGACAGAGATAGAGAGAGAATGAATCATATAGATCAGGAAGCCATTAGCAATTGGAATTTGCTTTGTAACTACTCTTTCTTGACAAATAACTAGGGGACAATAATAACTATATCAGTTCGTTCCAAAAACCTCTAGCTTACTAACAGGTCCTAGCTCTTAAAGACTCAATGCACTATCAACACTTCTATTCTGAGGACTCAATTTCTACCACTTGATCCTCTGGGGACACAGTTAAACCATGTCCATAGAAGCAGCTATCTTATAAAGTATTGATATGTAAGATAACATAAAAGTCTTCACTGGGGACTCATTGGCTACAATATGTGCTTTTGATTTTATGATTCTATGTGCAAATTATTATTTTATCTAAACACAGTTTCTAGAATGATTTTAATATCCCTGACCCATAAGTTGTATTGCTCATATGCTTACAGATTCCAATTTTCTACATTTATATGTATTCAGAAAGTTTTTTTTATTATTATTATCTGCACTAGTAGTTTTCAAATTTTAGTATGCCTAGGAATCAGCTGAATGAACTCTGGGGCTATGCCTTCCTGCATGAATAGGATAGATGCAGGGCCCTGGAACAGTATTTTTAATGTTCCATCTATGAGGGGGACATGGGCAACCCATTGAACTCACCTTGGCTAATGCTGTTGTAGATACACCAGATGTACTTGTAGATTTGCTTGCTCAAGAGACAAATGCTTAGGCAACTCATACTGTCCACCTGGCAGGGGCAGATACAGGTGCCTGCAGACTACAGTGCCTAACTGAACTGTCTCTTCTTCGGCAGGGGGCGTTTTGGCCAGGTACATAAGTGTGAAGAGAAAGCAACAGGCCTGAAGCTGGCTGCTAAAATTATTAAGACTAGAGGTGCAAAGGACAAGGTAAGGGCGGTGGGAAGTAAGTCTTTAACCTGAACCAGTCTTTACTGTGCTAATTGACTGTTCCGTTATCCTCAGGAGGATGTGAAGAATGAGATCAGCATCATGAACCAGCTGGACCACGTGAACCTCATTCAGCTCTATGATGCCTTTGAGTCCAAGCATGACATCATCCTTGTCATGGAGTAGTAGGTGTACTCTCCTACCCATCCACCTTCACACACCTTCTGCACAGCACTCATGACTCAGCCAGAACCATGGGATCTGAGCTGCCAGAGACATGGGATCTTGCCAGAGTCAGAAAGGAAATGGCTGTTAAGTGCAGTCTTCCAATGTGACTCACTGATGAGACACAGCAGGACAAAATAGATGTGGCCTATATCTAAACTGTGTCACAAACCAAGGCTGGACTTTATCCTGGGCAGTCTAGAGGAAAGTGTTTGTGAGCTGTTTCCTTCAACAGTTATTTCCCTTGTCCTCAAGAACATGTTCTAAAGCCTTTAATGGATGACTGAGATTGGGAATGGTACTGAGCCTATAAGCACTTAAATAACCATGGTAAATATTAGCTTATAAGTTAGTAGCTCATCGTAAAATGAAACAATTATGACAATATATGTTGTGTGAATGCAGTCTCTATTTCAGAATATCTTGTGCTACACTGATCACAGGTATGAGTAGCTAAACCCTAGCAAAAGGAAGCTGTGCATGAGGTGGCTAATCATTCGTGATCATAAAGCACATGCCCAGTCCCTGACACTAGGCTAAGCAGCTTCATTTCAGAACCACTTTTGTAAAGATGCCATCAGTTCAGGGGGGAGGTAGATTGCCTGCCGAGTGTGTGTGATGCCCCGGTTTCCATCCGAGTCCTACCAGTGACCACCAGCACACCCATCACAAGATGCAAGTGGTTCTAATTCTAAACAGACATGAAAACTCAGTTCATTTTTATTTCAGTTTTTAAAACTGTGCCACACGGTATGGAAGGCATTTGGAAAACCTAAGTATCCAGCATCTGCTACATAAAAGCATTTCGCTATTGCACTTAATCTAAGACCTCAGACTGTGAAGGCTTCCTGTGTCTCACTTTCCGTTAACAAGGGAATCCTACCTCAGAGTGTCCTGAGTCCTCTTCATCCCCAATATCTGCTAAGTGATAGACAGGGACTCCCCTAGAGCTGCAGCCACCAGTGACAGGGACTTTGAGACTTTTGTTATGTGACATTGAAGATCATATGTACATAAGGTATACTGAAGGTATCTAACACAAGACTCATGTAACCCATATGGCAAAGAAGGGAAGGAAATAACTGTGCATGTGTGCATGGGCACACCACACACACACACACACACACACACACACACACACACACACACACACACACACCTATGAAAGGGCAATAGGATCTTGGGGAGCAGTTGAGCACAAGAAAAGCATGTGGAGTTTAGAGAGTCGGGACTGAGCTTCACCTTCTTCCCTCTGCAGTGTGGAGGGCGGGGAGCTGTTTGACCGCATCATTGATGAAAACTGCAACTTGACAGAGCTGGACACCATCCTGTTCATGAAGCAGATCTGTGAGGGGATACGGTACATGCACCAGATGTACATCCTCCACTTGGATCTCAAGGTAGAACATGTTTTTCATCCTGTGAAATGTAAAGCCTTGTTAGCTACCCCTGTCACACTGTTTGGGGGAACCTGTGAAATATAATGTACCAGCTTTGAAAAATTATATTGTTTCTGGTCATGTTTTCAGGAATCAGGAACAACCTGGGTCTCTCTCTCTCTCTCTCTCTCTCTCTCTCTCTCTGAGCTGTCTTGCTTCTTCACCTAGCCTTGACATGACCTTCTGAGCTCAAGCTATCTTCTCAATTCAGCTTCCCCAGATGCTGGGACAGACTCAAGTCACACCACTCATCATAATCAGGATTTTTATCTCATTCTCAACTTCTGTCACCACCTTCAGGGACTGTTATTTGCATGTCTGTCTTTGGAGATTTTTGCTGAGATTCTTATAATTGCCTACATTAAATAAACACAGGAGGCCATTTCCCTAAAAGTATAGAATTAAAACCAGCTCCATTCTCACAATATTCCTTATTCCTTACTATCAGAGTCTATGGTGGGAGGATTTTAGTCTTCAACTCCCAAGTTGTATCTGCCCTTTCCAGATCTTAAAAATCCACAGTAGCCTCTTGGATTCTTCCAGGAAACTCTGGTTTGGGATTTACTTTCCTCTGAGTAGAAGCCATGGAGAATGGAATGCAGGCCTGTAGAAGGTGGGGCTTCAATGCCAAAAGCAAGAGAGGGTAGTCATTCACAAGTCAGAAAGCATGAGGGAAGCCAGTCCACTTCCTTCCCACTCTTTATCTCTCTCTCATTATGAAGTCTCCAGAACTGGACTGTAAACAGCTCTAGATAAGCCAACAAGAGACTAACCCCTAATAACACCGATCCCGTCTGTCAGAGTTAGTATCATAAAGTGCATCTTCTTGTGTGGCTTGACCATTTTCTCATTTCCCTATCTGCACAGCATGACAGTGAGATAAATTTGTATTCTATGCAACATACCGTGTATTGTAAGTCTCCAGGGATGGTACAGCTGAATAAATCTGGCCTCCTTAAATAGGTTTCCATGGGCCTCTCTTCCGAGAACTTGGCTTCTCTCACTGTCTTGATTTATGTACCTTGCCTTTCCCATTCACTGTTGCGCAGGAGGAGGAAGTGGGGGAAGTGGTACATAAAATGACAAAGTCAGAGGTTAAAAATCATTAGCAAAGTCCTTGGCCATGATGAATATTATCATGTGCATTTTCAAGGAGTACTTTTGTTCACTGTGGATATTCTACAGATATTCCTAAAGGGATTTGATTGGCAGTTGGAGCCAGGAGCTGACCTATCATAAGTCAAAATACTCCATCTGTGGCTTTGTAACAGTGATTGAAGACTTTCAATGGACAGTTTTAGTTATGGTTTATATATAAAGATAATAGTAAAGGTGACAGCTGGATGGGTCGCGAAGGACCTCCTTTTTTTTTTTTTTTCTTGGAGAGCTCTTTGGAAGGAAAGACTGAAGAGATCAAGTATGCCATCACCACAGGGAGTTGAGAAGTGACTTAAAAGTAATTTCCTTTGTAATAATATTTTCTGTAAATATTATCTGAACATGGATAATAGACCTTCCTTAGTTAAATATCATAGGAATTATCCTTTTGACGTGCCCTCAAAGATGATTTTTTTTACATGCTGCAAAAGCATTTTCAGGATACCACGGTATTCTTTGATAATAGGACAGTTTTGACTTGCTCAGCCCATTATTTAAACACATCTTCAACTGCTCTAGGACAGCACCCACTGCAGTGTTAAAGTGGCTTTTACGCTCAGGCATCTGTTTTAGAGGCATTTTAGGAAAGGGTTTCCAAAGATATTACACACAGCCAAATGGCTGATTAGATATTGATATGGAGACACTACATCATTTCATGAAGTGTGTCTGGGTTTCTGCCTTGCTTGGACCTCCTTTCCACCAGACAGGATGTGGAAGGGGGCATGGCCCACGTCAGGGATGGGGATGGAATCCTGGGCACCTGGCAACTTTGCTAATGCCCAGTTCTTAGTGGAGCTGAAATTAGGATTTAAGGCTTCTTGGCTCTTCTTTGAAAATGCTATTTCTCATTTTATGGATGACCTTGGCTTTAAATGAAATTACTTATTTTTCCCAGACTTAAAGTTTTCTATCCCAATAAATATAGCTACATCTGCAGGACATTCCAGGGACACTGAGTAGTAGTGCTGGATTTTCTTCCCCTCCCCTAAGCCTGTCAGGTTAGCAGGGCCAACTTTTACTAGCATCTAACTCCAAGGGAACACTTAGTCAAGGACTTTAAGCACTGAGACAGAGCTCAGCAAAACCTTGGAATTTTGGAGGATGAAGAATGAACAGGAGACAAAAGCCTTCCTTTAGCATGGGACATTCCCATAGACAAAGCACCAGGGAAACATCCAGAGGTCAAAGCTGGTCACATTATATTGCACATTCAGTGTGGTGGCTTAACTGAATCAGGCCATTTCTCTTGGAACTCGTAAATCTTGAGGGAAATATTGCTTCAAGAAGGAAATATACTTAATACTTTAACAGAAGGAGTGGTCTGTCAGTTCTGAACTGGCCGACACTTGGCTGTTTGGAAAGTGCTAGAAGCAGCCTCCTTCCCTTTCTCTCCTCAAGAAGGCCCCTGCCTGAACTCATACATTATGGCAATCTCTAAAACCATGAAGAGGGACAGGCAGGGTAATGCAAAGTTGGCAGGCTACCCACAACCTCATCCACCACATAATTAAAGGAGAAAATACCCACACAGACAAGCCAGCCTCCGAGTGAAAGGCCTGATATGTTTTTCCTGAGCATCTTGTATTTTTAGTTGTGGTTCAAGGACAATTTGAGTGAAAGATGGTTGTTTTCATTGCTAATGTGTCTCTTTCTCCTGGCAGCCCGAGAACATCCTGTGTGTGAATCGGGATGCTAAGCAAATAAAAATTATTGATTTTGGATTGGCCAGAAGGTATGTCTGTCTGGATGTAAGTACATGGATAGAAGTGGGGGATGGGATGCATGTTCATCTTTGCAAAGACATAGCTGATATGCCTCAGACCCCATTTAGAATTAACTTAAGAAAATTGCATTTAGCCCAACCCTGTTAGAGTCAGGTTTTACAATGAGGAATATCTACAACACGTCTAATAAAAAGATGAGAAATGAAACCTAGTCCTGCGAAGCTTATCAAGTTAGAAGTTTATTCATTCAGAATTTCTGTTTATCTAAATGTTTGTATTTGTTCCATTTATAAAGAGAAGACTTTAAAATGTTAATAGTTTAAACAAGACTACACATGGGTCTGGTTTCTTAGTGGAACAAAGAAATTACATGGGTGTGTTAACAGCTCAGTGTGTTAATGAGCAGAAAGCAGGTGCCGTGAGTTATGCCGGCATCTTGTCAGTTTGGAAAGGGTTAATCTGTCCAAATGCATGCGAGGGACTGGATCAGGATATCTGTCACAGTCTGCATTTAGATGTTCCAATTATTCAGAGTAGATATCTCACAGCTGTTTTAGAATATTAAGGTTTTATAGGATTCACTTTTACTCTTGAACACCCCCAGAATGTTTTGTTGGTTTTTGACATTATGCAATTTCTGGTAAAAGTTTATTTATCATTTTTTAGTTTGCTGTATAACTGAAGTTAATTTTATCTTATAAATGGTGTCTGTTTTCAATGTTCATTGGTTTTGATTTTTGATTGACATGTTCAACTCTCACCTTGGTCTCCTCAATTTCAGATACAAGCCCAGAGAGAAGCTGAAGGTGAACTTTGGAACCCCAGAATTTCTTGCCCCTGAAGTTGTGAACTATGATTTCGTTTCCTTTTCTACAGATATGTGGAGTGTGGGCGTTATCACATACATGCTGTAAGCAACTTGCCAGACTCTCACATACTCATCCTTAATCAGTGAATGGTCTAGGAGGCTTACACTAGAATGACAGCTTTGACCTATGTCTTCTAGAATATCACCATGTCATCTCCTCTTGCTTAGATTCTGTATAGTCTTAGGACTTTGAAAGGAGTGAATTCCTTTCCTCATTGTATCTAGGGGGAGGAAAAGATATATATGTCTTCTCCATGGGTCACCTTAAGTCCAAGATTACAACTAAGAGCCCTAAAAATGATTTTTAAAAACCCTAGGTGTTGATCTGTTTAGATCAGTATACACTGATCTGCTCAGTGCACCTCAGCAACGACGTACTGGAGTTTGCTTTCTGGGTATGCGACAGTACCTTGTCTTGCCAGCCATAAAATACTTGAAAAAAATTGTATTTTATTGTTGGAGATTTATTCTAGTATATCTGCAACCTTCTTTGCTGCAGTTGCTGGATTGGGGGTTGGGATGAGACACATAGGCAGGGTCCTGGCTGCAGTGACGGACTCTATACTTGCAGCTTATTGCTATTTTCCTGCTTTTATTTTTGAATAGCAAAACCAGAAAGCATCCTATCTATAAAGGATTCATGACTGTTTAAAAATATATATATATTCACCCTGAACCCTGTGCTTTGTAGACTCAGTGGCTTGTCCCCCTTTTTGGGCGACAATGATGCAGAGACACTGACCAACATCCTGGCGTGCCGGTGGGATTTAGAAGAGGAAGAATTTCAGGAGATCTCGGAGGAGGCCAAGGAGTTCATCTCCAAGCTCCTGATTAAGGAGAAGAGGTAAAGCAAGTCCATCTCACGTTGTGGGAGAAGAGGTGATTTGGTGCAGGGTGCACTGTGGAGTTAGTGGAATGTGTTCCTTCAGTGACATCTACAATGCGCATGCAGGCTCTGGACTCAGTGAGGCTGACTCCTTGACCCGGTCTACTCAAGCCCAGGACTATTTCAGTCATGAGGCTGGATGGGGCTCTAAAGCTTGTATCTGATTTTTTTTTCATTGAAGTTCCTGCAACCAAGCCCTTCTGGTCGGCCTCAGGTGACCTGCCCTCAATCCATCTATGTCTATAAACATTTATGGGCCAGACAGTGTCATCTGCCTTTTGGACATTATTTCTTTTAATCATAGCCCTTAACTCCCAGAGGGGGGAAGTGCCTGTTGTGACTACTTTATGATGAGACAGTATGTAGTTAGCTTATGGTCACGTTGCTAGGGCCCGAGAGGAAGGACACTAAACTTGTTCATCTTCCTTCAAGCTCACACTCTAGGCTGTCGTACAGCCTTATGTTTTTCCCTCATGCTAAAAACACATTAATTCAAATTTTAGCAGAGGACCAAGTATGATATTGAAATATAGGGGCTTGATTTTAGTGTCACAGAGTCGGATGGACACTGACAAGCCACTTTAGATGGCTTTATATCGAAATTATATGACAGTAGATCACATTTAAGGTTAGATCACATTTAGCCAGTAACAGTTGCTTGATTCTCTCTGCAGCCTTTGGACCCATTAATGAACAAGGTTGTGAAGGAAGAGGGAGGAGGATGTAAGGGAGAGTAGGAGCATGGATAATGGGGTATTATGCCAGGAGGGGCATTAGTTCATGTAAGCACTTAACCAGCCATCTGTCCCTGGGGAATATGTCAAGGTTGGCATGGAACTCAGTCTGTAGACCAAGCTAGCCTCAAACTCATAGAGATCTGCCTGCCTCTGTCTCACAGGTGCTGAGATTAAAGGCACACACCACCAGTCTGGCAAGTTAATATCTTTTAGGAAGAAGTGATACAAAGCAGTCCATAGGACAATGGGGCCCGATCTGAGCCTCTACATAGGTGGGCTTACCCTTCCTAAGGCCGCAACCCTTTGATACAGTTGCTCATTTTGCTGTGACCCCTACCCTCTAATACAGTTTCTCATGTTGTGGTGACCAGAATCATAAAATGATTTTCATTGCTACTTTATAACTGTGATTTTGCTACTGTTTTGAATCATAATGTAAATATTTTTGGAGATAGAAGTTTACCAAAGGGGTAATGACCCACAGGTTAAGAACCACTGCTCTAAAGAATGAGGAGACTTAGCCTAATAAAAACATCAGTCTGAGGGGAGGAATAATTTAGAGACTTAACTTCTTTGTCCTTGACCTCTAGGCACAATAATAGCCAAGGTTGTTACCGTTTTACATTGATGGATCCTAGACAATATAGAGATGGAAAAATGCCAATTTCTTTGAACTTTGGAAGATGAAAAACTCTGCATTTACTGTGAACTGTGTGTGTGATGCGTGCATTTTTAACTTCTGCTTACTCCTGTTATGTGTGGAGATAATCATCACAATTTCATGTGAAGAAAGAAAGGCTGAGAGCCATGAAGTCAAATGGCTAGTGCAGAACAGATCCAGAAGTGAGTTTTCTGGACTCGGGCATCTGAGTCCTGCCCACTCTCACATTATGGGGTCTCTTAAGTATCCAAGAAATGTCAGATAACAGATGAATGACTGACTTAGCTCTCAAGTCAACACTTGGTTGAAGTTCAGGCCAAATATCACTGTCATCAAATAAATATCTGGGGTACAAAAATGAACCTGAAATATTATTAGAAGTCAGTTACAGGTACAATCTTAATAACTTTTTAATAGATCTTAAACATTTTTCATTAGCGTGTAGGAATGATCATCTTTCAACACCATTCCATGGAGTGGTCGAGGGACCCAATAGCAAAACCTTAGGATACTAAGTAGAGCCATGTGGGGTTGCCGGGCTGAGGAGTTTTTAATAATTTCTGCATGTTCAGGGCCCTATAACGGTGATTTTTCTCAATAACTTCATTGCAAGTGAAGACTGACATTTCAATATTTGGCATTTAATAAAGAAATTGTATTAAAGCAATCCTCCATATTGAAGCTTCGTGACTCCTTGGAACTATTTGATGTCTTTGCAGAAGTGTATTTCATATTGTTGCAATGTAGTTTTTAATTTGAAAGGTTATTTTTAATGTGGTATTTATCAGCAACCAAGTAAGTTTATTAGTTTTAGAGTTAGGATATAATATATCTTTTATCACTCTTTATGTTATTTTTTTTTCAAATTTTGTAAACATTTTTTCATCTCCAAAAGAATACAATTTCTTTATAGAGTAATCTAATATGTTCTATTATAATTGTAGTAACTCTTCCTGTTCTAAACTCTTCAAAACTCCTTCCTTCAAAAGTTTGCAGACAAATTCAAATGACTTCTCACTTAAATTGCTTTTGTATTTATTGAGAATTACTATAGCATTTGATCTTATAAATAAGAAATGTGCATTTATTTTTCAATAGTCTGTTAAGAATTCAATTTCTGAAGCTCAGATGTCATATCACAGAATAATTGCTTATATTTGATAAAACACTCCATTTTTTAATAAGAACTTGATCATTGTCCTGCCTGTATCACCAGTGTTGTTACTGTGGTTAGAACTGATGATCACCTCTGGATGTTTTCATACCACACAATTCCAGAAGACAAGCTTGAATGTGGGTTAGCCACTGAACCAAAACCGGTGACTAGAGCCAGAGATAGACTGCTGACACAGGCAGCCTTCAGTGTGTTTCTTTAACATGCTTCTCAATTTCCCTTTAGTTGGAGAATAAGTGCCAGTGAGGCTCTCAAGCACCCCTGGTTGTCAGACCACAAGCTCCACTCCAGGCTGAGTGCACAGGTGACCACGTTTCCTGTTTCCTCTTTGCTTCCCATTTTCCTGTCTCATCAGATGTGGTAGTCAACTCAGCCTTAAATGAGATTCCTCTTAATGTCTTTGCTTACAGCCTCAAACCTTGTGCTAGAAATAGATTGCTTGGAGTATTTTTTATGGAGATATTAATGTTATATTTTACATATGTTTCATATATTACCTTAAGCATTATGAAATCACTGTATCTGTTGTAAAATCTACCGTACCACAAACTCACACTTGTATACAGATATCAGATATATGATTTGGGCTATATAAACACAGTTTAGAGAAGATATGCTAAAGTATATTTAGGAGAACTCTCTCCCTAAAAAACTTTACAAATCTAAATTCTCTATTTACCTTGTATACTTTCTCCTCCTCTGGGCACCAGATCTTAGTTACAATACTAAGCTTGGAATGAACATATGTTTGAACATACATGAAAGAGATTTTTATTGGAGACTAAAGACGGAAGTATTCTTGAGGGTAATTGAGCACACTATGCTAATCTCTTATGGGGAAATCTGTTCCCATCACCTTAGTCATTGTGTTCTGACTCCCTCATCTTTTTTTGGGACAGAATCTAAACTTCGGAATTATATGTCTGCTTGTATCCTAAATGTTTCCACTTGGATCTTCTCAGTCCAAAGCCAAACTTCTCTCCTTCTTCTCACTTTCAACCATCCTTCCAGCAAAGAATGCCCATTATGAGGCGCAATCAGCTCATGAGCATTTACGGTTTCCTTCCTCTCTCGGTCCTCCATTTCATATTTGATTAACCTGCTAGTTCTGCACCTTGTATGTTCTGATTGCATTAGGAATCTCTCCAGCTCTCTTTATGCCTTGTTGCCCTAGCCTGAGACACCTGCTCCCTGCATTGCTTCAGTCAACTCCTAACTGGGCTTCTCTGCCTCATATGCTTGTCTCTTCTAAATAGCCAGAGAGTATAGAGATAACCCAACAGCAGATTCACTGAATTGAGTAACTTTGCTCAACATGTAGGCTGCCTAACTGGAATAGATGAACATGGAGGCAGCATACAAGCCTCACCTTCCGGCCTCAGGCTAGTGAGGATGTCTCTAATGTGTGCATCAGTGGGATGGCTGGTGCCATGCCTGGGGTAGTTCATACTCTCTACATGTCCGTCCCCTCCAGCTCTCCTCCTCATTGTTCACACGCCCTAGGGTTTGGAAAGAAACCTCTCCCAGAACAGCAAACCTTGGAATGACTGTGTGTCAGGTTCTCACTTTTTCCACAGCCACATTTTATTGAAATTAAATCTACATCTAAATTCAGCATCAGTACTGAGTTTTTATTTGTGTCTGAATATACCTTTCCTTGATAATTGGTACTGATGCCAAGTAAAAATAGACTCATTACCTAGCCAGTACCTCACCCAGACTGCATAAACTGCTTATTAGGGCAACCAATCTATTTTGAGCCCATTTTTCCACCAATGTATTTTTAACCAGGAGTCTAAATACACATTGACATGTCAGGACAATATAGAAACCACAGCGATGAATTAATGACACTATACAGGCTGAAAAATGCTTAGAAATATTTTAATCATGGGACTACAGCTACAAAATCACCTTTGAGTTATGCCACCCAGCTGGTGATACCCAAGGCAGATAGATATTACAAGGAAATAATTTTTCACATGTCTGTGTGTACATCTAGTTTTTAAAGTTGTACTTACAGGGCACTGAATCTAACTGCTTTACAAAGATGAACACGTGTAACCCTCATGCTGATCTGATAGCCCTGGCATCATTACTGTCCCTGTTGTATTGTTACATACACTGAGGAGGGGCAGGGAAGTGTGATGGGCAGGCAAGGGCCTGAAACATGTTTCCAGACCCACTCTACTACTATATAAATAGTGTTCCTGGGTCCCAATATCCAACCAGTACATTCTAATTTTCAAAGAAATATAGGTTGAACATCCCTTATCTACAATGCTTGAGGCCTGAAGAGATTCAGATCTTGGATCTCTTCAGATTTTGGAATATTTGCATACACATAATAAGATATCCAAAGGAAGGGACCCTATCTTGGCATGGAGTCCTCTTGTCTCATACACATCTTGTGCATACATCTTCAGGACAGAGTATACAGTTTTCAGCGCACCTGCATCTTGATCGTTATGTATCATAGGAGGTCAGATGTGGGCTTTTCTACTTATGAGTCATGTTGTTGGCACTCAAGAAGTTTTAGATTTTGAAGCGTTCCGAATCTCAGAGTTTTGGATTAGGCATACTAAACCTGTGTTGAGACTAAACTTTTGCAGATTTACTTTTGAAGTAACCTGGTTCTTATATGTTCTCAAAAAAATATAAGAATTTACATTTGTATTAAAATACAATTTTAATTCTGATCAAAACTACCATTTTAACCGTTTATTTTAAAGTAGTTTGTGTCTTATGCTATCCCTTTTAATTGTTGTGTGCTCAAAAGCTCTCAGTTAGGCTTTGATCAGCTGGACATGCTGTCTTTTAAGAAGCATGTTTTTCTCTCTTAGAAATTGAGGGCTGGAAGTTCTCTGCCTTCTGGCTTGGGCTCTGATGGCACAGTCTGCTCTGTCTTATGGTCCCAGCAAAACACCACACATCCCCATCAGAAGCAGCCCTCTTCTTAGAACTCACCAGGCAAAATTCCTTGGCACTCTGGAGCCAGAAGAAAGAAATGTACCTAAGAATAATGTGATTTCTTTTCTCCTAGAACAAATCTTCCTTCTCCCTTTCTTCCTGTTCTCAGATCTACTAACAGATCCTGTTCTTCTCCTAGTGTATGTAAAATGCCATAGGCCACTAATACTCCACCAAAGGATTTCCTCACCTCCAACTTCTATATTAGTCATCTTTCCAGCACTCTAACAAATGTATGAGATGATGAAGTTCTTGTGATAAAGTTTTTTTTAAATTTTACATCACAACGATAATCTCATTACTATTGGACCTGTGGAGCTATAGAGCAAGAGAGTTCACTTTGTGGCCAGGAAGAGAAAGACAAAGAACAAGCTATCATCCCCGCAAGGTCATGCTCCCCAGTGCCTTTTAGAGGTTCCACCACCTCCTAGTAACACACTGCAGGCTGGAGGCTAAGCCTTTATTTAGCGCAGGGGGCTGGGGGAGGGGCAGTTAAGATTCAAACTGTATCATGACAATCTACAATCAGAAAGTTTTCACACATCTCCCACTATCCACACCAAGACGTTACACCAGCAGCCACAGCTGTACTAGTACACCCTACACACCCAACTTGTCTCTATCACTCCTTAACACCTTGCATTCTGTTGACTAAGGCTAAGGTTCAATGCCACCTCCTTTACAATGGCTGTAGAGTCTCCATCTGAGGCTTTGTCTGTCCTCTTACATCTTCTGATGCCCCTTAACATCCCTTCATCTACTACCCCATCTTACCTGAAAGTAGCTGTACTCTTTACTTGTCATGCCCCAGTGACATGAATACTGCCTCCTTTGTTTTGCCAAAGTGGACTTTGAGCAAACATACATTTTCAAATTAAATGCAAAGAGGGAGTAGGTGGGTAGATGCTGGCTTCAGTGGAAGAAAGGGGAGTGATGTTGGGATGTTCCAGTAGATGAGGACAGGTGTTCCTAGCAGAAGGATGCTAGGAGTTTTATCCTCTTGGATGTGGCTGGGAGAGCACCATGAACCCAGTGGGTATTTTTCAGCTCTTCCCATGCCCTCCTACTGTAAGTCGGAAACTGATGAAAACTGTTCTAATCCTTCTTCCCCAACGTCTCTTGTTTCCTTAGAAAAACTGCAACTCTGGTGTTCTGAACCTCACGACCAAATAATCCATGAAAGGAGCCTATTCAAAAGGTTGGTTTTAAGTCTCTCCCATCTCCTCCTATGGGAACAAATAAAATCACATTTGTTTGGGGATAACTGAGATTGTACCCCAGGAAAATCTGGCTCCAATGTGATTTTAAGGTCTTGGAACTGTTTGCGGAGTGATGTCTGGAGATTGCTTACATGAATGGAGTAATTGGGTATTTCTTGTGTGGACATTGAGGGAAGCAGGGAGTGTTTGAGCTGGCAGGCTCCAATCAGGCTATTGTGTTTTCTTCACTTCCGCTTTACCATGTCCTGGTGGAGGAAGTGCAGATCCCCATTGTGAGGACTGTAGATAGCTCAGTGCCACAGCTTGTGGCCCCTCTGAGATAACACAGGTAGAGCCCTGAGACTTCCTAGCAGAGTGGGATCCAGACTTTGCACAGAAATTATCTCAGGTCACCCTTACAGTTGTGTAATGTCAGGGGCAGTGAGTGATGCCTGGGGGAACAAAATAGCTCACCTGAAGATATGTACCCTTAACCTGAAAACAGTGGCATGAGATACCCTGCTTTTTCAGAAGCTAAAGGCTGCATTCCCCCACATAGCAGCTGCCTCTCACTATGGCTTTGCTCTCTGACCCTAAGAAACTACACACATCATCACTACATACACATCATCACTGCACACAACATCAGTGAACATATATCACTGCACACATATCGCTGCACACATCATCACTGCACATATCATCACTGCACACATCATCACCACACACATATCACTGCACACATCATCACTGCACACATATCGCTGCACACATCATCACTGCACATATCATCTTTGCACGCATCATCACTGCACACGCATCACTGCATACACAACACTGCACACACATCACTGCACACATCATCACTGCACACACATCACTGCACACATCATTACCACACACACATTACTGCACACATCATCACCACACATACATCACTGCACATATCATCACTGCACACATCATCACTGCACATATCATCTTTGCACGCATCATCACTGCACACGCATCACTGCATACACAACACTGCACACACATCACTGTACACATCATCACTGCACACATCATCACCACACACATATCACTGCACACATCATCACTGCACATATCATCACTGCACACATCATCACTGCACACATATTGCTGCACACATCATCACTACACACATCACTGCACACATCATCACTGCACACACATCACTGCACACATCATTACTACACACACATCACTGCACACATCATCACTGCACACACATCACTGCACACATCATTACTACACACACATCACTGCACACATCATTACCACACATACATCACTGCACATATCATCACTGCACACATCATCACAGCACACATAATCACTGCACACATCATCACCACACACACATCAATGCACACATCGTCGCCATACACACTGACACAGTTGGGTTGAATTATTAAGGGATGACTTTATGCATGCCTTCTTTGATACTAATAGTGAATTCAAGGCAAATTCTAGAAAAGACTTAAAACAACAGGACACCAACCAAGAGAGACTTAAAAATCCCACAATTTAGTGTTTGAGAGGAGGTATTGCCCTAATCTTAGAAAGTTTTATCATCATTTTTGCAATTTTTGCAGCTTAATTCTAACACATGGCTATATTTTTGCAACAAACTGCCTCTCTCTCTCTCTCTCTCTCTCTCTCTCTCTCTCTCTCTCTCTCTCTCTCTCTCTGTCTCTCTCTCTCTCATCTTGTGGTGCCGGGACAAACCCAGAACCATCTGAGCAGGAACTCCAGTTCTAACTCATTTTAATCTTTCATTCTGATCTCCATTTTTCTGGGCCCAGAGTTTCTGCCTGTCGGTCTGCCAGGATATATTCTTTTAAGTGGCCTTGAATCTTTTGGAGAATACAATGGGAAGGGAATAAATCGCTGTATCATAGTCAGCGACTCAAACCAGGGTTTGGAAATCACATAGCCTTCTGTGTCAGAGTCATTTAAGTGTCTGTCATTTATGTAAGACTCTATGAACAGTCAAGAAGGTTTGGGATTTGTGTGTACAAGACATTCTTGTTTGTCAAAAACTGTCCTGCAATAAAGTGCTCAGAAGCAGAGGAAGGTATCACTTTAGGTCCATAGGGCCCCCAGGCCTAAGTGACAGCCTCAGCCGTGGCCTGTACTAGGAGCTGTGAACAGTCAGGGCCTCAGAGCAACCGAACAGTGCTAGTCAGTGCTAGTCCCCATCTCTGCTCGCCCCCAGCCTTTCCTTTAGAAGCAGCTTTGTCCCCAGCCACCACAAGCCCCCTGGGTTTGCCACAAACCACCTTCCCACAGAGTCCTGGAGTCACTTTGGAGGCCTGGTGGGAATGAACATACTGGGTGACAGGAGGTTGCATTCCAAGGCGGGCCTGTCGCCAGGGTCTGTGGGGAAAGAATGAAGAGGAAATGATGGTGGGAGGAGGTAAAAACCTTCCGTGCCAAAGCTGTCACTTTGAACCCAGTGTGATGGAAGACAGTGCAGCCCATGCAGAGACAGCAGCGGAAGCACTGAGCTGGTCACACCGTACAGCTGGGTACACTCTGCTGGAATTACTGAGACAGGCAGGTTTGCCTCCTGATGGTCTTGTGGGCTGCCTGCCTCCCTTCCCTGGGTTCCTTCAGTCTCCCTTGGCCTGTGTGAGTCTCCTTGCAGACCAGGCAGAATGGCCTCAGATCTGCCAATCTACACAATCCACGTGCTTCGTTATTCAATTACGTTCTCTTTATTCTCAGCTCTTGGAGTAGAAGCCAGCCTCCTGCTTGATGAGCATGGAGTCTATTATGGAACCCCTATTTTAAATTAATAATTAAATTTAGAGTATTAACTCAGAGGGCAAACTCCAGACCAGCTTAGTCTATAGAATGAGTTCAAGGTCAGGCCAAGCATCTTATTAAAGCCTGTCTTAAAATGTAAAACTATAAAGGAGATCTGAGGTTACAGCTCATTGGCTGCTTACCTAGCATGTGCAAAGCCCTAAGTTCAATTCTCTGCACCATACAAAAAGAAACAGAAGGTGTGTGTGTGTATGTGTGTGTGTGTGTATGTGTGTGTGTGGGGGGGGTAGGTATTGCCACCGAGTAAACCCACTTGAGAAGATGAATGAGGTTTCTCAAAAGATCTTATATGTGAAACTAATATTTAAATTAAATCCTTATTTTTAATAACCTGGTAGTTAAAGATGATTCTTATGGAAAAGAAATAGATGTAAGTCCTATGAACAAGGCACAGTTTATAATGTAAATTGAGACAGGACACCCAAGTCTTTTTTGATCCATTAGAGGTTTCTTGATGCACCAATAAAACACCTTGAAAACAAGCCTGGTGGCTTTCTGTTAAACATACCCAACCTTGTGTCTTTTCTCATGTGTGTGGCATAAAAATTGAGATGTTGCTCAGTGGTTAGGCAAGGCAGTAACAGTGTATAAGCCTCAATCAGAGATGGGCATAGAGTTAGCTCCTTTTGTGTGGCTTTTATCTGTGGATCCATTCACGTGTAGATAGAAAATATTTGCAGAAAAACACCGTGACTGTGCTGAATATACCCACTCTTTCCTTATCACTGTTCCATAAATAATGGAGTACGATTATTCATGTGCCATTATATTGCTAGTGTCATTAGCCACCTAGAGATGATTTTAAACATGAAGGGATTTGTATGTAGGTTTTACACAATTATTTTGGGCTACTTTATATATGGAATTTGGCTTCTGTGGCTTCTGGAAACCGGGAGGGGGGTAGGTGGAACACTTACCCCGACCCCTATATGATAGGTGACCAAATTCCCTGCCCAGCACAAATGCTCACTTTGATGCTGAAATGGAGTTGACTGTGGACTGATGACAAGAGCAGGAGTGGCTGTGCTTCAGATAAAACAAAGAGGGCCTTGTCCTTCAGCATTGCAAATAATGTTAAAATACTCACAGGGACTTAAAAAAAAAAAAAAACCCAGCCCTGGTGTGCAATGGAATCTGTCAAACGCTCTCTTTCTGTCTCACACACATACACACATACATTATGAAAAGTCCTCTGTGGTTTTCCTAAGGGGCACAACCAGCTAATTACAATTTTAAAGTCCTGCTGAATTAACAAGACTGGTATTTTGTTTGCTTTGCAGGAAAACTGCTGCGGTTGCTGCTGCTTTGAGAAGGCTTTTGGAAAAATCAGCAGTTCTGGTGCCTTGACCCCTGGGATGACTGGCAGCCATAGCATGGGCAGCCTTGAACTTGAACTTGGAGAGGCTTTGCTGTGCTCAGTGGGTGACCCAGGGCTGCTCCCTAGGGGCCCAGGCAGATGCCCACATCCCACTTAGTGTTCAGAGGGGAAGATGTTTCTCTGCCTTTTTGGCTTCTTGTGTTTCAATGTTTGTTTTTAGTTTGGGATGTTAGTGGGGCAGCGGATATGTTATGCTGTTTCTTGGACTACCAGAGTGGTGCTTGAGACACAAGATCTGGAGGATGCATTGGAAGAGAGAAAACGACTTCTAGTCCTTGTACTGTATTTCTCAAGGGGGCAATTGTATCGATTGGAAAATTCTAAGATTTGGAC
Source organism: Mus minutoides (assembly GCA_902729485.2). Taxonomy (NCBI): domain Eukaryota; kingdom Metazoa; phylum Chordata; class Mammalia; order Rodentia; family Muridae; genus Mus; species Mus minutoides. The sequence continues at coordinate 325,189 of LR749752.1, forward strand.
CCTTTTTCTTGTGGTTTGAAATGAGGTGAATTCAATGGATTATTAGCTTGCTGGAACATAAGGCTTCCTTCTAAGGCAAGATCAGCCATCACACATGGTACCTTCCATGCATTCTGAACTCTCTCTCTCTCTTTCAAGTGCAACAGTTTCTACCCAGTAGCTGAGTCCATGTTCAGATTCATGCCCCATCATTTTACAGGATGCCCTTTGCTCTGGTCTAATGTGCAAGTTCATCCCCATTAAACATGGTGGCACGAGGAGGCACATATTTGTGCCTAGTCTTTAAAATGACAACCTTCAAAAGACAGTCATAAGAGCTTCCCTCAAGACCTAGGTGTCACCAGTAGGAGCAGGGTCTGTGCATCCAGGGGAAATACAATGTACGATGTCCAGGGGCAGTGTCTAGAAAGTGACTCTAGCCTCCGGGTAAACTGAAACCCTTCAAAGATCATTAATCATAGCTACACAAATTCAAAACTATGCAAATTTCCATAGGAGTCAATGGCCACAAGGGTAAGGCAAAACTGATTTCTGATTACAAACATTTTTTTTGAGACAAGGTTCTAATTATATAGCCTTGGCTGGCTTGAAACTTGCTATGTAGACCAGGCTGGCCTCAAACTCATAGAAACCCATTTATATCTACTCCATAGAGTGTTGGGATTGAAGACGCACACTACCATGTCTGGCATTGGTTGCAAAGTTCTTATTTCCAAGGCTCATGGGCTATTTGCTGTCAGATATGGAATATCTGAGCACCACTGTAAGTGGCCTTTAGGGAACAGGATGGCTTGGGGCAAGACTTTGCAAAACTCCCTGAAACTCCACTGACATTCAGGCTCTCATTTCCCAATGGCCATTTAGTTTAGTTCAGCCAAATATGCCCCCAGTTTTAGCCATAAATTGATGTCACAATTGCAATGGTAAGAATAGCCAAGTGACCCTGTCACTCACCGGGGGCTGACTTGAGGCCCTTGACTAATCGCCAAACTCTCATGTCCATAAGCATGCCCCCCAATAGCTAACGCCTCTTCATTGCCTTTTCATGTCCTGCTCTGAAGTAAAGGGAAAGTAGGTATCATTTAGTGAAGGCCAGTATCATTTTACTGTTGTGCTATCTGTAAAACTCTGCTTGTTCCAACCAGTGTTCTCAGGCTGCGTCACAAGCACTTGTTCCTTTCTTTTGGCCCATGCACCATCCATCATCCAAGGTTGGTTTTTAATAACCTCCTTTAAGCTTAAAATACTTTCTTCTTCTTCTTCTTCTTCTTCTTCTTCTTCTTCTTCTTCTTCTTCTTCTTCTTCTTCTTCTTCTTCTTCTTCTTCTTCTTCTTCTTTCTCCTCCTCCTCTTCCTCTTCCTCCTCTTCCTCTTCCTCTTCCTCATTCTCTTCCTCCTCTTCCTTTGTTAAAAAAAAAGACACACACACACACACACACACACACACACACACACACACACACACACACACATACACTCACAAGCTGGGACAGGTGGAGAAGCTCTGACTTCAATGTTCTATTACTGTGCTAAGCTTAGCCGATGTTCACTGAGCATGGGAAAAAAAAGACAAGCCAGTACACGCATTAACCCCCCTTGACCACAGCAGGCTGGCACTCACTCAAATGCTAAATGGGACACAAGGATCTGGTTGAAAACGCTGCATAGAAAGGCATTTTCAGTTCTGGACATGGACTCTCCCTGAGCCTGGGGAAGAGATCTTCAGCAAGACATGCACTTTTTATTCCAACTCACATTGCTATGCATCTGGACCTGCCACATGTGGAAAGGACAGCTTAGGTCACATACAGGCATGAGTTCTTGGCCACCTGAATTTCCACAATACCCCACAATTAGTGGGTGTGATTGCTTTAGTTTGTGTGTTTGGAGGTTTAGAGAAAAGACTGCTTTGAGAGTGGATCTTCCAATGGGCAGTTAAGCTTGCACATTTGGATAGGATGGCGGGTACCCTGCTCCAGCAAGATCGTTTTATGCACAAGCTGAGGCGAGTTCAGTCGCCAAGTTGAAGATTACAGGCTGAGCTACAGTGCTGCAGGAGATGGTCAGTCTGGCTTTGTCTGTCCTCTCGCTCCACACCCATGGGAGGCTGCTCCAGTGAGAGCCCATGATGTCGGCTCTGATGGGAAAGGGGCTTTGCAAAGCTGGGCAATCAACGCAGATGCCAGCTCTGTGGCCCCAGTCATCTACTTTTCCAAGAAGCCATCAGGATTTGGGGTGCTGTCTTCTTCTGCACCCTCTTCATGCACAAGAGACTTCTCTTAGTTCCACCAAAGCTGCTTGGAGCCGCTGCTTTCTTTTGCTAAGAAGCAAAGCCCACAGCACATGTGCTGTTCAGAAAGAAAGAGCCTGAAGACAGCTGAGAAGGAAGGGTATCCTGGTTCAGAATTTGGAAGATACTAACACTTACCCAGAAACAGTTGATGTTAGAGAACATGGAAGAAAGAGCTCATGCTCCCATTTGGTCCATAAAAAAAAAAAAAAAAATTGGAATAAGTTCTGCTCTAAGATAGCTTAGGGCAAAGCTTTACAGGTTAAATTAGGTAACACATATGTGGCAAGACCCATGAGTTTATTTTTTGGTGGCTTTTTGCCCAACTGATATTAATTTATTTTCTTTCTTTAAAATGTAAATAGGCATGTGTACTTTAGTGTTTTGAAGAACATGTGAATAGTTATGGAAATTAGCATAGTCAATTTTCTTGTTTTGGAATCAAAATACGGATTTTATACTAAGGAAACAAGGGTCACGCTCTTAATTCATTCCTTCTCCTCTGAGTGCCCCCTGTCACCCCCTCGCCTGGGCACGGGGTGCAGCGTGCATACGTTTTCTTGTTTAGTTTGGGCTCCAGGCCGGCTCGCTTGGAAAATTTATTTGTAAAAGTATAAATAAGGAAAGGCAGGGCCTGTGGGCTGTGGTGGGCAGGCTCAGCTCTGCCATCCCTGTGGGCCATGCTGGCTGACGCTCCGTGTTCAGCATCCCCAGAGCTCGGACAATGTGTTTGTTTTTAATTTTTTCTTCACTTATTTCTTTTTAAGTTAGAACTTAGTTCATCTTCCTCATTATGATATTCCTCTAAGAGCCAGTTAGCCAGTCTTCCTTTTTCCTTCTGTCCTCCCTCCTTCCCTTCCTCTACCCCCTATCTCTTCCCCATCCCTCCCTTCCTTCCTTTCTTCCTTTCTTCTTTCTTTCTTTCTTTCCTTCCTTCCTTCCTTCTTTCTTTTCATTCTGGGAATGGACCCCAGGAACTTGACATGTTATACCACTGTGACCTTTTTGAGATGAGAATTTCCTTTCCAAATGGCAAAGTGCCTTCAGTGACACAAGAAAGTGGATGGGTGATACTGGATTTAAAATTCACACCATGTCCTTGTGCAACCTGAAGTCTGCAGTTTATCATATTAGAAGTGCCCTACATCAGTACACAGGGTCCCCAATGTAGGAGCTAGAGAGAGTACCCAAGAGTTGTAGGGGTCTGCAACCCTATAGAAGGAACAACAATATGAACTAATCAGAACCCCCAGAGCTCATGTCTCTAGCTGTATATGTATTAGAAGATGGTCTAGTTGGCTATTATTCTAGAAGAAAGGCTCTTGGTCTAGCAATGCTTATAGGCCCCAGTACAGGGGAATGCCAGGGCCAAGTAGCAGGAGAGGGAGGGTAGGGGAGCTGGGCGGGGGGGAGGATATAGGGGACTTTTGGAATAATGCTTGAAATGTAAATGAAGAAACTCTCTAATAATAATAATAATAATAATAATAATAATAATAATAATAATAATAGAAGTGCCCTACATATCTTTTTGCCCCATTCTGGTGAAGTGCGTTTCTATAAACGATCTTTATATATTGAAGGCTTAAGCACATTCAAAAGAACGGCAGATACCTAACCTCTGTGGAGAAGTTGGACATGTGTGCATTTTGCTGTCATCCTAGCTTACAGATGTCAGTGTGTCCTTCTGAAGAGGTTCATTCATGCAGATCAGAACTAAAAGTGGATCGTGTAGTGACTGTCATGTATATTTTTATTTCTGAATGTAGTCGGAACATTTGACTTTACTTCTTTGCCTGTGAATGTGCACTGTAAGTCATATATGTGTATTATATTAAAGAACTATCTTATTTTCTTTGTTGTTATTTATGTTTTTTAATGATTTAAATTATTCAATAAAGAAGCCTTGGCTAACACAACACAGATCCCCTCCTTTTTGACCATCTGATGGCACATGACACTAAGATATCCAAGGTACCTTAAAGGAGCTGCATGTTTATGAGGGTTCCAGAACCATCTATGTGACTAGCAGAGAATTCCACAGGAGAAAAGTAGCTGTCCCACTTGAAGACATGGTTGGTCCAGTGTAGGAGTTCAGCTCTTATTCCCACTGATCCAAAAATATTGAACAACACATAGATGTATATGCAAATTGTCTAGGGCCAGAGAATGGGGTAGAGCTTTCCACTCTCTCTAACACAGCTGCATGAGCCCTAGTATCTGCCAGTGACAACTCCCCAGCCAGGAACCTCAGTACTGAGTAGCTACCCTGCCATAGGCTGTGTGATGCCTTCTGGCCTTGAGTGTCTATTCTAAAGATAAGCATGTTCAGCTCCTAAATGTGCATGCATGGTTGGGGTAACCTCAGAACTGGTTGAGGCCTGTAGCGTTATACCCTTGAGCTGTGAAGTCCCTACCCAGGGGCATGCATTTTCTGGTCCCTTTATCACAGGTGGAGGTAGAGGTTTATGTTTTTTCACTAGAGTAATATCATGTCCCTCTTGAACCCAGTCTCCCAGGCCTAGCCCTTTAGGTGAGTCAACTGACTTGTTCCACACAAGGAGGAAGCTTCATTCACCAACCACATCAGTGTTCATGGACCCATTCTTTATCAGGAACAAGTTCTTAGTGCACAATCTCAAGGACCTGCCACTTGGGGTTGAGGTCCATTCAAGTCCTCTCCTATCTTTTTTTTTCCCTCTTCCAGGGTGAACAGGAGTAGGCAGGGTTGTCTCCCTCAATATGCTACAGAAGGAGGCTATCAGACCCTTCCGACTTCCCTTTCCAGTCCCTACCAGGAAAGTGCATCACCATTCTGGCTAATGATCCTAGTCTGAAGAAGATGGTTCCTTGGGGTCTTCTGCCCCCCAAGTAACTTCTTTCCACACCTTCTAATTCAGGTTTCTTCAATAACTTATTTTCAATTTTCTCTGAACATTGTTAGGTATAAATACAGTCTCATACAAGAGTGTCCTTCGTATTTAGCTGGCTCATGGGTCTTTCAACACTCATCATTATTTCTGGAAACTTCCAAAATATTCTTACACAAGTTTAGGAGAGTGGCCTCCCGTGGTGGGACAGCACAGTAAATCACCTCCCTGCAGCTCCTCTGTACCTTTCAACCCCCCAGTCACATCAGCCAATGGCGCTGCCACCAAGCATCCCTCCTGCTGAAGAGAGCTGCCAAGGAGGCAGTGCTGAAACCTTCCAGGAGTCCCGGAGCACTAATGTGGTGAGCACAGTTGGGCAGAAGAGCTGAGAAGAGTCACCTTTCAGCACTAGCCTCATTTCCTGTGCTCATATAAAACTAAGGGAAATGGGAATATTACGACCATTGCAATCTTCTCTGGAGCAACTAAAAGCTTCCAGTAGTTAGAAGCCAGTGAAGGTAATAAACAGATCTCCCCTCTGATTCCCACAACCTGCCTTCTGGGTGGAATTTGATACAAGAACAGGGACTATGCTGAATTATGAGGCACATGCAGAGGATCCTGTATGGAGGGTTCACCCAACATGGATATGACAGTATCTGCCTCGAGTGAACTTGCAAAGATGATTGAACCTTGGTTCACCTGTCTAGCTGGATCAGGTGACAGCATCCTCAAAGAAAGGCTGGACAATAGGCAATGGAATAAGAAGGTCTGAGAGCCACTCTTAAGGGCCTAGGCTCCTAGGCCTTTGAGTTCTTTATACATAACAGTAGATTATTATGGAGTAGCATGGCACATGCCTATAATCCCAGCTGCTTAAGAGGCTAAGACAAGATGATCAAGTACATGAACCTAGGAGTTGAGCAGGGGGGGATGTGAATTATATTCCTACTGTATTATACTCATTCTTCATGTAAAGGTGCAAACATATATGCTGCTTTTCTAACCAATCCACATAATTTAGACACTACTCATTTTACCAAGTAGAAATAACTGTGATATCCATTATGCTAATTAAAAAGCTTCTGGTCTTGAACAAATAGGGAAAGAAGAGAGGGATTCTAAGTTTTAAGTGTGCCCTCCCAGCCTCTGGGGTATAGAACTGATTAAGTCAGTATTTTCTGGATCTTACCTCATGTGGCTCTTTTATAAGAAATCACAGATAAAAATCACTCCTCTCGGCCACAAAATCTCACATAATCCTTCCTGGAAAAAACAAAAACAAACATGATTTTAGCTTCTTCCTTTAGTTTCTCATTGAGTTGGCTGAGAAACACACAAGTTCCTAGGAGTCGACTCACCTTCTCTCTGTGTTCCCCTGAAGGCAGTCTATGCTCTAAAATGCACACATCAGGAAGTGCCTGACCACTAGCCCAGTATATCATCCCAGGATCCCTTCTGGGGACTGGACTGTTAAACCAGAATTTTGTCCTCTTAAGTCCAATGAGGAAGGCCCCAGAGTGGACACAGTGTGGAAAAGAAGATTGCTCCAAAGGACACTGGGGCCCTTACTCTCCCAGCAGTATGGCCTTTCTGATTCTCATTTTCTTTTAGAGTAAATCCTACAATTTCTGTGACAAGTTGAACTAGCAATGTCAAAGTTACCTTTGTAAGTCATGATCTGCCTCCCTCTGCCACATCCACACCTCTCACCTTTAAACTTCAATTTTGTCACTGGGGAGCACGATGTAGAGGTCTCACGTTTCATAACTGGTCTCCTGGGCTCCTCTCCTTTTTTTTCCTTGAACATTCACTAGAGTTCATTCTCAGAGTATAGTTTCTCCTAGTTCAGAGGAAAGTTATGCCTCCCTAGCCCAGACACCTGTCAGACAGCGGTGGACAGGTTAAGACAGCCAGAGAGAAAAGGAATCAGGTGATTCACTGGTCCAAGAAGCTGTGCAGTTGTTTTGGCTTTGAGGTTGCTCAGTCCCCAGTTGAGTGCTGTAGATCTTGGCCTTGCCTTCTAGGCTTTGGATTCGTTCTCTGAATCATTCTCATCCACTCGGAGGAAAGCAAGTGTGCATGTGCAATCACGCATGTCTCTCAGCCTAGTCCTGTTCGTCAGCAGCGTGAGAGTACAGAGGCTTTGCTGCTTTTGTGTTATATTTGGCTACATCTGGTCTAAACTGATGATGCTTCTGACAGTATGGATTTCCTAAAAATTTTATAGATTTCCTATGAACGTTGAGGCTGACTCCATTAGATGAAGACTGTGACCAAAAGTTCTTCCAGATAAGCCCCCTCTATCTTGACTTTTGGTCAGCCTCTTATCAGAATGGGTCTCTGATTCATTGTCCTTGGCATTTCTGAAGTCTTAGGAAAGAGTTTTAAGTTCCTGGTTTCCTGTTTAGTTCATCTTTTCAGTAGAATGCCTGGATTTGATCTTTGCTCAAAATCCCTTTCTTTTCATTTTCTTCCTTTCTTCCTTCTTTTCTTCCTTTCTCTCGTTCCTTTTCTCCTTCTCTTGCTTAGTATCATTCTAACATGGGTTATTCTTTTCTGTGACCTAATGAATGGATTTATTTTTCTCTTCAGTCAGAAAAGCGCCTACAAGAATCTTCTGGAGAGCTGGCTTCGTACTCAAAAATTCCTTTAGCTTATTTTTAATCATTAAAAGATTTTTAAAATTCCTTAAACTATGACAGATACCTTTGCTGGGTATAATATTCTGGGTTAACAGTTATTATCTTTCAGAACTTGATATAGGCTATTCCAAGCTCATTGGACTTTAGTATTCAGTTGAATAATCTGATCATTGTTGTGATGGGCCCACCTTTATTAAGACATAGTGTTTCTCTTTTGTTACTTCCAATATACTTCCTCTGTTTTGTAAATTTAGTGTTTTAATTGGAATATGACAGAGTATTTTTTTTCTCCTTCTGGTTTTGACAATTTGATGTACCGTATATCTCCTACTGAACTGACATCTTGTATCCTAACTCTGGAAAATTTTTAGTGATGATTCTTTTGAAAATGTTTCCTATACTTTCTTCTTCTATCCACATATTGTGTAAATCTGGTCTTGTCACACTTCCCGCTGGTACCTTCTTACTAGTTTACTTCTGTCCTTTTCAGATTGTTCATGTTCCTCTACCTTGTCTTCAAGGTCAGATACAGTGCCCCCTTCTTGATCTGCTCTATTACTTAGTCTCTGGAGAGAGTATATTTGACTGTGTCTTTTACTTTCTACATTTAGACTGGTTTTCCTTTAGCATTCCTGTCTTTGTTGAATGCCAAGTTCATACTATCCATCATAATTCTTACTTCATTCAGTTGTTTGTGTCTTTGAACATACTTATAAGCATTATTTTGAATTATCTTGGATTTCATCTAACTCACTCTCACTAGTTGTCATTTGTTGTAGGGTTAATAATTTTTGGAGGAATTAGGTTCTTGTTCTTCTTCTTCTCCCTCCTTCCCCTTCTCCCCCTCCTCTTCTTTCCTCGTCCTCCTCGTCCTCTTTTTCTTCTTGTCCTTCTTCCTGTATATGTTTCTTATGTTACTATATTGGGATTTACACACCCGGAATTACTTCTTTGCTTGATTCATTTTTTAAATTACCCTTTCAATTGAATTAAAATTATTCATTCAATTGAAGTATTTGCAATATGCAAGTAGAACTTGGAAGTGGTAGCACTGTTGGTAGTTTAGAAAATAATTGCCTAGATTAGGAGCCTTGAGTGCCTGCTGTAAGCTGTACACTATCCCCTGGGTAGTATATTAATTGCGAGTGCAACCATAGATGCTTGATGCTACCACCACGAGATTTTTGTACTAGTCAATTGACGTTAATGAACCTTTTGTCTTCAGTAACCATTGCAATGTAAACATCCCAGGGTTGTTTGGAGTATACCTTGGTTTTAGTTAATAAAATTAGGACTGGGGGGCAGATAGTATGCATAAAGATAAGGACTATTAGATTGGCTTTGAAAAAAAAAACTAAGTTGGATAAAGTGTGTAGGAGGGGGCACGTAAAATATTGCTAGGGTCCACAGATTTTCGAACTTGCTAAAGTGATGGAAGGTTGTAATTAAGAAGTAACAGGTGGAGGAGATACAAATGAAAGAAGAAAATAAATATGAATAAAAGAAGAGAGTATACTGGCTGTGGCTGAAATGTATAAAAGAAATCCCTGAAGTAAATTGGGTAGAGAAACAAACAATAGCCCTAAACCTTAAATGAACAGTGTTGAAACAAAAGCAAAACCACTATGAGATATTTATGCCAGAGTAGAAATCAAATAGTAGAAAATACAAGAGATTTTGTGGAAGGAATTGCTGGCATAGGCGCATTATGTACTGGAAGGTGAAGTTTTTAGATCTCTGCTTCTCGTAGGCTCCTCATGGTACTGTTGGGTAGAGTGGGAACCACTAACCTCTGCCACCTCAGTTCTTGGGGTTCTGGCCTGTGGAGAAAAGGAGATTGCAAGTCTCTTTGTGACAATTACCCCGACTCCTACACTGCAACTTTGTTAGGCCTGAATATCTGGTGTAGATGTAAAGCAACACTTTCCTTGTAGTTTCTACCACTGTTAACCTGGGTGGCTTTATTCTGCAAGCCACAAGCAGGTATGGAGAGGTCATCGACCTGGGCTCCAATCTCAGGTTCCTGCAGAGATCTCCCTCCAGCTTAATACATTGGTTTACATACCTTGTTCCTTGCATAGGACCATAAGACCATATTATCTTTATTATTCCCCTTTACTGACTTTCAGTGGTGAGGTTTCTAGTCTGTCATCTTATGCAGTAGACCTCTGTGTCAGTATTTCAAATTTTAGGGAGGTGCCATTTCCTGAGTCTTAGGATCATTTGATGTCTGCAGAAGTTGGAATTCTTAAATATCCCCCAAAGAAGAAATCAGGGAAATCTCTGTGTTATCTGCGAATCTCAGCTAGGTCATATAGTTCAATAGTCCCCTGCCCATGTTACTGTAGAGACAGCCTGTCCTTGATGAACTTTCTACCAGAGTATAGAAGAGATCTTCTGTCTCCACTTTCAAAGGGGGATTTTCTTCACTGTCCTTAACATATTCAACTTACAGCCTTACATTTTGGGGATTTCATGAGATATTCTTTTAGGTTCTTCCAACTCTTCCCAAAATCTTTTCACCTTTTTTACATGGCTCTGGTACCAACGCCTCTTTCACCCCTTTTGGGGTTTGTCATGGAGTACTTAACATGCACAGTACTCACTTCTCTGAGCACAGTGGTCTACTGAGCACAACACCTTGAGTGAATATACTCAACACTAGTATAGTGAATTTCTTTGTAATCCTGAAGTTTTCTACATCTTTTCCTTCTTTAAATAATTTTATGAACTTTTAAAAAGGAAATAAAACTAGTCTTGTCTACCTGGTGAACATGTAAATTCACTATCCTGTCCCAACTCCTGGCACAGTCCTGGTGTCCCATGACTTCCTGTGTGTGGTTGTTATATTGTTTTCTAACTGCATTGATTTTTTTTTCCTTCTTTTTAGGTCTCCACAATACTTAAAACCTTCGCATACAGGAATCAGGGTCTGACTTTTGGCATTATTAATCCTGTTCTCCAGGTCTAAGCAGAGATAATCTCTGAGCATATAGGTTCTTATTTGGTTGGATTTTGATGAAGGACAATTTGGCACTACTATAAGACTTACTGGATACATTTTCAAAATTACTTAAAATCGTATTTTCTTTTGCTTTACACCCCCATTTTGTTTCCCTTCTATGTTTCATTCAGTGATTGATGGCAAAAGTATAAACCATTATAAAGTTTACTTTCCATGAGTAAGAATTAGGGTCTGTATTCATAATTTAAATATTTCTTTATACATATGCTTAAATATGTCAATTTAAGAGAAAAACAATCCAACAAAGATATTCATAATTCTTGCTAATTAATGTCTGAACTTTTCCCCTTCAATTACTTTACACACCTGTTCATTGTAAATTTCCTCAGCCATTTTACCTCATATTAGAGTTGCTCAGAACTTGGATACACACCTGAAGTTTTTCTGAATTTTAATTATTTTCAAATTACTTTTACTATTCTGGATAATTTTGAGATTACCCATATGTTTAATAAAATTGAACTTTATATTTCAAAAAATGTTTCTCTAAGGTTTCAAAAGATAGCACATGGTCTGCGTTTATGAATGCATTTCAAAACCTTGTTTTAAAAAATCCTTTCACTCCAAACCTTCGTATTTGTCCAAAATCTTATCATTCAATCATTAACTCAGCACCTGGCCTCTTGGGCAACAGTGCACACATTTCTATAGTGAAACACATACTCATGCCAAGCCTATCTCTGCCAAGTTTACGCCAGCCAGGTTCCAGTGTGGGTCACTGTTTTCTTGTGACAGCTTTCAGTTTCCTTCTGCCTGCCCAGTTAGTGGTCTCTCACTGCAGAGCGTGTTCTTGTGCAAACTTGACTAACACCCACATTTGTCTCAGAGCATCACACATGGCTTGGTCAAAGCGCTTGATACCATTGAAGCCTTGGTCGTGCCATAAGGAAGAAAAGATTAGATAATGATCAGGTTCCTCCCTCCCAGGTTTTGTTCCTTGTTGGACCGATCTGTTCAGACTTGCCATTCTCAAAACAATGCTCCTTACAGGAGAGGCTAAGAGGGCTCAGTGTTCATATTGGCGGATGGAGGACGGAGGTTTTCACCTGCTCACAGCAAACAGTGTTTATCCTCTATGTAGTAATTTGTAAAACATAATGACCAGATTTTCTCATTTGTTATTGGTAGTTATTCTATACAGCAGTACGGAGCCAACTAGGGGGATACAAGTCAAACAGATTTATATGAGATACAGACTTTCTCACTTTAAAAATAATCACTTAATTTCACACATTCACCGACACACAAGTGCACACATTCTCAGAGTTGTGAGCAGATGGTCCATTCTAACGGACCGAAGGAGAACAATAAAATTAACACAAAATTTAACTATATCTGATCAATATAAACCTGAAACAAAGAACCAAACCCTTAAACCAATTCTCAACTAGTCAGCATTTTAACTTCCTTCTACTGTGGAACAAATAGAATGATAACCACTGGAAACCATGGGCCCCATAAAGGGAGTTTCTGAAGGGATACTTACTCCCTCTGAAACATGCCTGAAGCTTACACATCTGAGTGGCTATGATGCTCAGCCATCATCCTCTGTACCCAGGGTACTTTTTCAACTCTTTTCTCTGCTTGGATGATGCTTGAAATGACTTTTCAGAAGTTGCGCTTCGTCTCACGTTGTCAAGTGCTCTGAAATCAGATGTGCCCTGTGTGTGATAAGCTCAGATCCCCCATCATATGTGACCTTTTAAGTCTCTGCTCAGCTAGTTGGTGGTCAATTTAAAAATCTGAGGACTTTTTTAAAGAACAATTTAAAATATTTTACAAATAGTGATCTCTAGATAGAGAATTAATTTTTTAGGCAAGTCTACTCCTTGTTAAGAGTTTACTCTGGGTTGGGCTACAACTTGAATACAACAGTAATTCAGAATCCTGCTTAGTCTTATTTACACATTTTCATAAAGCTCAAAGCCAGAGGTAAGGGATTGTCTTCCTTAGGCAATTCCTAAGGAATTCTAGCCTGCACGTGGGCACAGTATATGTCAGTACTTTTTAAAATCCTTTATAAACATCTAGTCCTGTAGATTTTTCTTCATGGTTTTTGGATAGCCTCTTATTTATCTCCATTTGGCAACTCCACCTCAGGCAAACAATTACCACTGCTTGTTATGGGTAAACAGCTGAGGCACAGGACTCTGCTCACTGCCTCTTCCTCCAGTGAGCTCTCAGGTTGGCTCACACCACAAAAACTCTTGGGGAATTTCCCCAAGAAACTACATGATAGATACGATGGTAACAGTGCCCTCGGGATGAAAGTTGAAGGACTATCACACCCATGCACCCTGTCTGGAGCCTGCTAGGCTGCTGGATTCAAAGAGCACTATATTAGTTCCTTCTTTCATTGCTGTTATAGGCTCTGGACATGAAGAAAACCTGGAGAGGGAGAGGTTATTCTTAGCTCACACTAGAGGCACTGTTTACCATGGGAGGGGGGTGGATGTCACAGGAGCTCAAGGCCGCTGCTCACACTGTCCCTGCAATCAGGAAGCAGAGAGCAGTGAAGACTGTGCTTGGGCCACCCTTTCCACTGAATTTAGCTCAGGACCCCAGTCCATAGAATGGTGCCATCCACAGTTAAGGTGCATCTTCCCACTTCAAGCTAATTTGGATAATCCCAGGCATCCCTGGAGGCTTGTTTCTTTGGTGACTCTAGACCCTGTCATATAGAATCAATATTAACCATTATCACCACAGAGGACTAAAGAGAGGAGTTCAGGAGGCTAAGTAAAAATGTCACAGATGGGTTGTCATAAGCATTTATTAATTTCTAGAGTTCTGAAAACTGATTTTTTTCCATTTTTGACATTGTTCCTGGGGATCAAACTCAGGGCTTCTCATACTCTTCTTAAAGAGCTAGCTTGCATTTAATTGTTTTGTTGGTTAATTTTTGATTTCTATGTAGGGGACTTCTGGTCTTCATCATCATTTTTCTTTATTCCTTCTCAAAGGCTGGGTTTGTGCATCCTTTTCTAATTTCTTAAGGAAGTTTGAGCCATACTTCTGAGATAGCTCTTCTTTTCTTATATGACTTTTATGTGTTAATGAATTCCATAAGTATTGCCTTAACAAGGAACTCCATGCAGATCTGAAACAACCAAAGCCACGGGATAAGGAAGGCCTGCAGAGTTCTCACGGCAGCACACATACAACAAGTTACCATGCAGCATCTTTGCAGGCAAAACTATGGCTTTGTTGACTCCTTCATATCTATGGTTCTTTGGATTTAATTGGTAGCAGATCAGTGTCATTGAGCTTAAACTCTTCTGTCCCAAGCTAAAGTGAAATCTCAGTGTACCTACTCAGAGAAGCATGTGGGCTCTGATGAGAAACAAGTCAGGAAGCATGGAAGCCTGTTTAGTTGCATGAAAAGTCTACTCATATCCAACAGTCATAGTTATCACAACTAAGCATGTACTTTGTGCCTGACACTGAGCTGAGAAAATGATATGATTCAGTGTTCACAATTATCCATACAGTGTTAGGTCTTACTATAAACCATCTTTGGTTTTCAGCTAGGGAAACTAAGTCTTACATAGCAAGGTGACATGACGTTCATGTGGTTAAGAAGGTGGTCAAATTGACAAATTGAAATTCACTCTCTTGGCTTTCCCAACTAAATTCTATTACATGGCCACCATAAAATATCCACAGGCACATGACAAGCAGTATCACATGGAAACTGACCTGGCAAGCATGGCGCTGAAGTATTATTGGAGAGGAGAGACTCGGGAATCCATTTGATCAGTTCAAACAACTTCCCGTTGTGAAAAATCGTCTCAGGAGCTTCTGAGAACATGTTTATCTGCCGTGGTGGCAGCAGCAATAGCAACAGCAACAGCAGATGCTGTGGTCATGAAGACAGCCAGCACTCCTGTTAACTGGTAGCATGCTTCTGTTCTCCATAGACTCACATGAAACATCACAGTCCAGTAATGTTGACTTCAGGAAACCCCCTCTCTCTCTGTCTCTGTCTCTCTGTCTCTCTCTGTCTCTGTCTCTCTGTCTCTCTGTCTCTGTCTCTGTCTTTCTCACACAGAAATGTGCACACACAGAGAGACAGAGACAGAGAGAGAAACACAGAGAGAGACAGAGACAGAGAAACAGAGAGAGACAGAAAGAGAGGGCTTCTTGCCTACTGTAGCTTTGCTCTTGTTATAGAATGCCATGAGTCTAAGAAGAAAGACAGGGATGCACATTTGGGAGAGTAACTCAGCACCTTTCCAGTAAGATTCAAAGTGAGCCTTAGCTTCCGGGAGACCCCCCAAATGAGGCCCGAGAACGGAATTCGATGCAAAAGCAAGAGGTTTATTGTTCCAGGGCACTGGGTTTGTCTTGTACCCAGAGGAGAGGCAATCCCTTCTTTTCCTTTCATAAGCTTTTTATACATTTTTTTGAGGGCAGATTATAGCAATAGCAACTAGGCACTTAATGACTGGTGGTCCTGGTGACCTTTACATTAGTTGGCTGGGCAGGGGAGGGAGACTCAGGAACTTCCCACAGGGACTCAGGCCCTGTGGGAAGTTCCAAGTGGAGCGCTCTCATTCCCAGGTAGGCCCATGTCTACCCCATGGCTACTGGTTGTGAACACACTTGTGATCCTACTGTGATAGATGCTATGTGTCTGTTGTCTGGTTTAAAGTCAATTTGCCCCATTGCTTCTATACTTTGACTCCTTGTCAAAAGCTTTTGCCCTGTTTGTCAGCTATTCTGGAGCTATTCAAATTAGTGCAGACTTTTTACTGAATAGTATATCAATACCCTGGCCAGACACTTACCCAAGGTGCTCAGTCGGGTCCTGTTTGGAGACAGACAAGCATTACTATTGAGAAAAAGGTTTTTCTATAGAAACCTATTTAACTATCTTCCTTTTGCACTGTGACTGCCCCCTCTAGAACATGCCTGGATTTTGAGTCTCCTCTGTGGGGAGCAGTTGACAAGACTATGTTCTCGGATGTAAGCTTCTCAAAGAATAACACCTTGACTCCCAACTCCAGCTAGAGCGACCTTTCCTGAGCATTGGGGCACATTCAACTGGTATTTTGAGACATAGCAGAAATAGGCTGGGCCTTCCCTGTTCAAAATGTAAAGAGTACACACTCCTCCTCAGGCCTTTTGGCAATTGTCTTGTCACCCTCGGAGATCTGGTTACACGCCAGTGGGTTGTGAACAACTCCAGGAGAAGACTACAGTAGCAGATTGTCCTTAATGCAGCCCATCTTCCACCTAGATCTGGGACCTTCATTGCAGGTGCCAGCACAGGGGCAGAAAGTGTGCTCTGGAGGACCTAGAAAAGGTTGAAGTTATGTCACTGAACTGTCTACACTTGTTTGTTTGGGACAAGACTTGGTCTGAGCCTTTTGGGCTGAGAGGTATATGGTAATACCTCCTTTTACAATGCCTCCTTTTATTCTAGAATTGAGGATCCTAGATGCTGGATCAATATCACAAAGCTCACACTGGATCAATACCACAAAGCTCACACAGGCCACTGGCGATCCATGGAAGTGTTCCTGTTCACCTTACTGCCTCTTAGTAGTGTTCAAGGGGCTTCCAAAGTAACTAAGGATGAACTACCTTGCCCTGTAACTTCTCTAGGGCTCATATATCAGTGTATTTTTTTTTAAAAGATTTATTTTATTATTTATTTATGTGTATGTGTGAGTTCAAGTGCCACCAGAGGCCAGAAGAGGGCATCTAGTTCCCAGGAACTGGAGTTATAGATGGTTGCGGTCCATGTGGGTGCTGGGAATTGAACTTGGATCCTCTGAAAGAACAGTTAGTGTTCTTAACCACCGAGCCATCTCTCGAGCCCATAGTTGTGTATCTTTAGTAAGAAGGATTGCAACTGATGGCTGCCTTCCCCTAGGCACTGATACTGAGACATGGCCGACATTTCCACCCACCTGGCTTCGGCGTGGTTGAAGTAAGAAGCTCTGAACATGCTCAGGTAGGTGCCCTGAGCTGTCTCCCTTCAGCCTCTAGACTTTTTCTAAATTCCAGATAGTACCCTTTTCCAGGTGCACACAGCCCAGTAGTAGAAACCCTTCATTATAGGGAGTTAGGAACCAGTGGGAAATGCCAACCCCCTTGACTTTTAGGGGAAAGCATTGCTGCAGTTTGGATCTGGAATGACTCTCAAAGGCCTGTCTTAGAGGCTGGCCTCCCAGTGTGGTGTCATTGTGAGAGGATAGAATGTTAT
>LR749752.1:763526-914471 GCA_902729485.2 Mus minutoides
ATATTTTTTACTGCCCATGAAAATTTACCAATCTATACATACATGATAGATATCAGCCACACGGAAACCTGTATTTTTAGGTCCTGTAAAGGGGTGTCACCCCTCCCACATGTATGAACCACCAAAGCAATACTCCCTCCACATAGCACTGTGTTGCCTCATGGGGTGCACATGCCCAGATCCACGACCTGAGAAATCCCAGGCACTCATCTTTTCTTTCTCTTCTCTTCTAGAGTATTCTACAATTTCAGGATTTCTTTGTATTTGGGTTGCTTGATTGAAGCTGGAAGCACTGTTTAATCCATAAAACACCCTGTAATGGAAAAGTGCCAAATCAAGTTCATTTGAAAATGAATCCTTTAATGGTCTTGCATTACTTTGTTGAGGTTTGCCATGTTTTGGTAGCTCCCAGGAGCATGGTGAGGACGGTTATTTTTTAGTTCAGATAATGAAAGAGTTGGATTCTAGTACTAGTTTCATCTATAACTAGTTGTGTGATGTTAAACTACATCTCAGTTATCTGAGATGACAAAAGACTGTTTAACTCTTCTTACCAAGTTCTTGTGTGAGAGAAGAAGAGAAAGTTTCTGTTTTGGAAGTAGTGAAGCCATAGTGATTGTCTCAACCTGTATGGAATTTCATATAAAATAGATACCTCTAATAACCATATGAAGAGTTAAATTTAAAAAGGTCACAGTTGAGACATTATCTCTCCAATTAAAAAGTTTCAGTAACAAAATTTGAACCTGACTGGAATTTATACTGGGTCCTAGCAAATGGGTAGACCTAGCCCGTCTTCTTTGTTTTCCAGAGTCAACTGTCATAACTTAATATACTTACTCGTTCTGTTCTTGGTTCCATGTTTCAGTCATTAGTTTGATTGGAGCATTCTCTATCAGCCATCCTGCTGGTTTGGCTGCCTGCTCAGATACCATGTCTCCCAGCAGTCCCCCAGGGCCAGTAGGGAGGATGAGGGGAAAGGCCAGCTGAGCTCCCTGGGCCTGAGACCAAGAGCCCAGCTCGGCTGGTTTCCCACTCATTGTGCAGCCTGGGCCCTATCACTGGAGGGGCCTGGCAAGGAAATGAGGAGGAAGTGAGTGCCACTGCTGGTTCAGAATGTTCCAGTGTGGCTGGAAAGTTTGAGGAGCAGCCTGGGTGAGAAGAACAAGACCTTATTGACAGAGTTCAGTCCTAGCCAGGTCTGTTTCACATCAGCTTTCTGAATAATCACAGCTCTCCCTACCCAGGGAGGTCTAGCACAGTTACCATTAGCCCCCACTCCCGCTGCCCCTATTCTCTGTGAGTGTGGCAGAACATAATTCATATACCAAGTGGATAAAGAGTAGAAAGTGTCCTGTTGGCAGCTTCACGGTAACAATACTGTAACAAAAGCAAGTCTGCTTTCTAGGACTTTAGAGACTAGAGTTAAATTACTATCATTGCAGCTATTTCTTTAATACTTTGTTCTTATTAATGAAGGACTACCCCACTACCCTCTAAAGGAAACAGTGATCCTATAGGCCAGCTTGTCTTGTCTTGGCTTGAATCAGCCAGCCTTGTGACTTGATTTAACCAGCATCTAAATGTATGTAAAAACCACATACATTGTGAGACTGAAATGAAAAGGCCAAACTCTCTTCTCCACATGAGCCTATGAACCAGAAGAAGCCAGAAAAGTCTGCTGGAGTTTTTAATGACCCACAGAATGTGTCCTTTGTATTCCTGGCCTTGTCATTCTGTGTGAGTTCATGTAGGACTTCTACACAAATTTTGTCAACACTTACTTGGCAGCCCTGTCATTTTCAGAGCCCATAGGATGTCTCCAGGTCCAGCTTTAGGTCAGATCATGGTAATACTGAGATGTGCTTCACTTTTCTTTCTCCTGGAATATCTGGTAGGTATTTCTGTACTTCAAAGAGATATTTTAAGCTTTTCTAAACGTATGAAACCCAAGAAAACCCAAATTCTCAAGTTACTTTTCAGAACACATATTTGCATTAATTGTACCCTTAGTTTTACATTTAAGTCTGAGTTGGATAGAAGGGACTCCCCATTGGGTCAGAAAGCTGAAGAGCAATTATGCAAAAGTGCAAGACCAACTCCCTTTCTGAGGGAAGCTAATAATCCTTGAATAGTAATAGTTCAACTTTTGACCTCAGAGTAGTTTAATTAGATATATCATATTTTTCCTCTTAAAGTGACATGAAATTATTTAAATAGAAACTCCTATCTAGAAACTTCTAAACTAATTATTATCAATTGAGACTCTCAGTGCTTATTCAGATAACTTTCTTAAGGTAGGAGTTACTGCATGTTGTAAGATTAACTCATGTATTTATTATATCATCGAATAACAACAGTTTCCTCTTTAGAAGTTTGTATATATGCACATATATGGAATCAAGCAGTTCTCATTGTACCCCGTCCTGTAAACCCTCCGAATCCTCTACTCCTCAGACCCTCTAAACTCACTGACTTTCTACAGCCCTAGGGCTTAGCCTTCTTGGAGATACTCACCATCAGCAATGTCAACACCTTGTGCTCTCTATCACCCCTTGAACTTCCAGAGTTTCTTTATTAAATACTGTCCCCACCAGAATGTTGTATTCCTATGACACCAAAGTAATTTACTTCTCTAACATAGTTGCACGTTTCACATAGCCTGTAAGTGGCAAAACCTGAACTCAGATCCATGTGATTCTGAGACGTTGTGCTCTCTCTGTTGCTCTAATCTGTGATGCTTACATGGGCTACTATCTGCTCCGTGAATAGTGGAAAAGCATTCAGTGTTTGTTGCCATTAGCAGTTTTGTTTTTATTATGGTTGCTATGATTTTTATTCTGTTTAAATTTTCTTTCAAATGATGGTCTCCAAACTCTTAGAGTAGATCACCATTCTGTACCTGTCACCATCAGTGTAACTCTTCTCAATTTTCCCTCTCTTCCAGGATGGTTCATACTTGGCAGAATTCCTGTTGGAGAAAGGATACGAGGTGAGTGACTCAGTGCTGCTGGGGTTGCCTGGGATTGCTAGGATGCAGCTGCAGTGTTTCCTCTGTGTGTGCTTTCCACGGAAACTCTGATAACAAATCAGAATCCAAGCATGGCCCTGCCGTGGCGCCGGTGATGCTGCCAGCTCATTGTGCTGTCTATCTTGTGGTGAGCACATGGACTTCAGCTCTTCTGCATGTCTCCCTTGTTCCCTGATAAAGCAGCAGCCTGCATGAGCCTGACTGTGTGAGCCTGACTGTAAGAGTGTTAGGGTTAATTTATGATGTAATGTGCTACATTAAAAAGTTCCACTCATGGTAAAGTCACTTAATTTGGAAATTGCATAGAGCAATAAAATAGAAGCTGATCTTTGGCAAGCTTGCATGAAAGATTTACACCTGGAGGTGTTTGCTTTCTAATAGGCAGCTGTATATTTTATGGAAGATATTTTTCTGTCAGATCCATTGTTGCTGCTGTTATCATTGTGTTTTCTTCTTCAACATTAGAAATAATTTGTATTAAATCTCATGTAGTTTAGTGAATATTCCTTACTTTTAAAGAACATTTTCTACAGGTACATAAGTATAATAAATTCATGATCTATACAGAATAAAAACTTACAGGCTTACACATAGTCTGACCCGCTTTGGATATGTTTGTGTTAATAGTTTTACATTTTCTCTTTACTACCATTAATTGTAGCAATGTTGTATAAAAATGTGCAGTTGGATGCATGGAAAAGAACTGCAATAATTTGGCTTGCTAACAGGATTTGAAGGAAAATTGAATTAGTTGGGTTTTTTTTTTTATTACAACTCAGTATTTTCTGATAGCTATGAGTATAAGAAGTCATAGCAGTGTGGTAGTTTTATATCTTCTATATCAAAGTAAAGCATGTGTAATTATGGGAGTATCCTTGTCACATACATCTACAGGAATAGATTGCTATGGTAATTGAGACTAATAAACAAAACCACAGTGAGTTACAGCAGGTAATAAGTAGTACCAAAGTATTGGTTTTAGGAGGAAGTTGTTTAGGTAAGCTGGTAAGGTAATATGTTAATAAGTATCAGGAGAATATGGTAGGGATACATCTGAAGTGCTCTTTCAGATATGCATGACCTGCTGCTAAAAGATGTATGGTTGCCATTGATGGGAGTGAGTTGCCCGAGAATTAGGATAAGGAGCTGGGTCAGCCCTGTCATTACAGTGCTGAAGATGGAGATGAGTCGTGCTGTACTACAGTGCTGAAGATGGAGATGAGTCGTGCTGTAGTTAGTGGTGGGATTAGGAGTAGAAATGAAGTTAGAAGTAATAGGCAGTAACTGAATATAGTCTGTAGACAAGGAAGTGTGTGGCTCTGTGCTTTTCTAATGAGTGGACTTAGTGGGTGGGCAGGCCTTGGGACTAGTCATGTTGTGTAGGTGTTAATTATTTGCAAGCAGGAGGATTCCACATGTGCTGCTGGAGAAGGCAGAGAAGACTGTCCTGGAGAAGTAAAGCTCTATTCAGGTGTGTCTCATTGAGGAAATAACTGGCTTCCAAAGACAGGCAGGATGCAAGATTTGCAAATAGGAGTGCCTGGTGAGCTGTAAATGTTTGAGTTCTATTAGTGTTTGAAGTTAAAAGCACATTTTTATTCCATTACAGAAAGACAGCAGAAGACTTATTTCTCAAATCACAGTTAAATGGGAGGAACTTATCACAGACACAATTCAATGAGATCCATAAATTGTAAGAAAAAAACAGGATTAGTTATTGGGGTGGGGGCAGAGACAAGACAAGGCTGAGTGGACAAGTGGAAAGTCTTCCACACACATAATACACAATATGGTAACAGTGTGAGCTGTGTGGATCATAAGAGTAACATTTTTTTTTTAAATCCTGTATTAATTTCAATGAGCTGCATTCAATTTTAAGAGATGGTTGATATAATTGTAGAATGATCTATTAAGAGGAGACTGACGGAGAAATAGACTTTATCTTTTTATGCTTTTGGTCACAAGTAAACATTAGGGTAATAAAAAATAGACAACATTGGAAATTTTCCAGTATTATCAGCTGCGGTTCTTGGTTATTCAAGATTATGAGCAGGGTAGAGTTAGACTGTGTGTTATTGAATGACTGGAAACATGGCCGACCACAGCTGGGTCCAGAGTCAGTGACAGGAATTTTGGATGAATACAGACTCAATGCACTCTCAGCCTTTAGTGTTGACACACAGAGGCCGCTTCAGAAGCTTGAGGTGGTCTTTTCTTACATGTCCCTGGGGGTTGCTGATGCTGCCTTCTTGTAAACAGATAGGGTTCTACTGTGTAAAGGACCAGATGAAGGGTAGCGAGTGACTAGACTGGGTGAACCAGTTGGACCTTACTTCTGAACTGTTTAAGTATTTTTTATTACACCAAAATTTTTACTTCATGTGCATATGTGTTTTGCTGCAGCATGTGTGTGCAGAGGTCAAAAGAGAACTTGTGGCAGCTAGTTCTGTTTTCTGGGAGGATTGAACTCAGATCATCAGGCTTGGCAGCATATACTTTTATGTGCTAAGCCATCTTGCTGCCCTAACCTCTGACCTACTTTGAATGTTTTCAAATTCAGTTTCTATTCAGAAGTAGGAAGCTTAGAAATAACTAGAAACAACATTGGTTTGGTAGCAAAGTGTGAGCCAGGACTAGGTGAGTACTGAGAGGCACCATGGTGAAGCTGCTGTGTTCTTGGAATAGAAGAGGCCCACTTGGATTTGCTGTCAGTGATACAGGGAGCCTAGCGTGGTGAAGCAGGCCTGTAGAGGATCAGAGCCATGTCAGTGGGGAAAATAACACAGTTAAATAAGCCCCTTTGTTCCAACTGTACTTACTTAAGAAACAAACAAACAAAAAAAGAAAACAGGCTTAGACAACTTTTATCATGAAGCAACATGATAAAAGCAATAGCATGTATTAATATAATGCTTAATAAGAGTTAATTACTCATCTATCCATGTATCTTTAGATTTCTGAAGCTTGGGACATGGCTGTTAATGTGGTCACTGAACCCTCTGCATCTGAACACATTCTCCATGGGCCTTTGAAAATAAAGAAGTGAAATACAGTTAGTTGTCTTTTGATAATCTGCAAGGGAATTGGTTCCAGGAGCCTATGCATGTATCAAAGTCTAAGGACACTCAAGTTACCTATATAAAAAGTTATAGTATTTGTATATTGCTTATACATATTTTATGTATATGAAATCATCACTAAGATAGTTATTATACCCAGCATAATGCAAATATTATATAACTAGCTATATTAATTAGGGAATAAAGAAAAGTCTGTCCTTATTCACAACAGACAGGCTGCAGTTTGTTGGCTCCATAGTTTCAGAGTCTATGGATATTCAAAGTTTATGGTTATCTATCTATCTATCTATCTATCTATCTATCTATCTATCTATCTATCTATCTATCTATCCATGCTTCATTTCTGCTCCAGTTCTACCATGTTCTGGGATTACAGGCGTGTGTCACCATGTCTGACCTGCTTGTTCATTCTTTAGTATCTGCAGATGTTTTCATAGTGAGGAAAATCAAGAATTGTCAGGTGTTATGGATTGTCACCCTGGGGACACCTTATATACCCTATATGTAGATAGTATGTATATTCTGTACCTTGATAACACTTAGTGTCCATATTCCTTTTTTTATATAGCTTAGAATAAGAAGGTAAATAAGTGGTCTAGTCCTCATAGCAGTCAGCCTTGGGGCTTGGGTACTGGTTGGCTTATTGCATACAAATCCTATGTTCTTGCTTGGCTCTGTGTCCTTAGTCAAATTTCTGGACCCATCTAAAACTTTGTTTTCCAGATTGCTTGGTTATTTTTTGTTTGTTTGTTTGTTTTTTCTGTTAAGTTGGGATGATGAGCACATCTGTCTATTGTCCAAGATTCCTGAGAAGATTAGGTGAGAGAGAATTTGTGAAACAGTCAGGGGAGCTCTGTGAGGCACAAGGTGCCCCTTTATATAAGAGAGGCAGAGAAAATGACTGGGGACAAGCAGGGGCACATAACTGTAGAAGATACTGTAGTCTAACTCATGAATTACAATATGAAAGCAGGCATGTTTTCTTGCCTAAGATTCTAGAACTTAGACATTCCCTCATATTTTCAGGGAGAAAGGAAAATCAACAGTAGTGAAACCTGCTATGGAAGTATATTCTAGCACGCATGCCTTCTCAGCACCACAGTTTAGATAGCTGACAGGCAGTGTGGTGACCTCCACAATGTCTGCTCATTTTGCACAGAGAAAAAATGCGAGAAATAAAGTGTAATACTGGAAAAAAAAAAACCAAACCAAACCAAACCAAACCAAACCAACAAACCAACAAACCAAGACAAGTTGAACTCTGCAAAAGCTAACGTTATCTGTAATTATAAGAAGAGAAGAGAATCTGTGTTTTAATAAACAACACCAACACAGAGTATCAGAATTTAATGTCAAGAACAAGTTCGTTTGGGTTTCCCTTCTAGGAAAGAAACCATGACCACTTCCCTAAGATGGGGTGTCAAAGCAGAAAAGAGACTTAATTCAAGCAGTCTTGACATTATGTGAGGGTTATGTTTCAGAATGTGGACTTCTTCCTCTTCCTTTATATGTGAGGTGTTTTGAGATATTTTTCTTCAAAATTGTTTACTGTTTTAGGAAATTGGTACTTTGATTAGAAAAAAGGCCAATCTTCATATAGATTTAATCTTTAAACTGTGCAGTGTACTGTCAGGAGAAAACCAGTGTGCCCTTTAGCTGTGTGAGTTATGCCTTGTCAGACAGTGCTCTCATTTGTGGTATGGTGATTGTAAAGATCTGCTGTACTTATGACTAGTAAAGACCAGTTGTTGGTTTGTGGCCATTCTGTGTCATAAAGACCAGTGTCTAGTATGTAGTCATTGCCATGTAAATGTCAGCTGTTGATACAATCTAGGTGATCCATACTTTCCAAAGATGAATGGCACTAGCCATCCTTGGGAGCCATTCTCCTCCAAGAACAATTTAGATACTGGAGAATTTGAAATCCAGTGGTGTGGATCACCTATCTTCTTAATAAATAATGAAATAAAAAACTCCACATTTCTATTTTTTAGCACCTAATTTGAGTTCAACATTTTGAAGTCAAACCATCTTTGCTTTGATATTGGAAAACTTGAAATTTTCTTTTTGGACAGCTAATTGACTAAGGCATGAGGTTTATATGTTAAATCATCCTCTTCCACTTAAGTACTTAGATGTTCCTGAGCTAGAATAATTAATTACAATTCTGATTAAGTTTATATAAAGGTCCCTTGGCTTATTTATTTTCTCAGTTTGCTTTCATAATTCACATCCTCTTTTCTCCCCCAATCTTGAAAAAAGACCTACCTATTTTCTTTCTGCAAAGAAAAAGCTGCTAATCTTAAATTCTTAACTAGATTATGAAGTTTGCACACATTTTGGCTTGTCTGAATGTTTGTATTTCACCTGCCTTAGAATCAGACAGACTCAGCTTTCATTAGTTCTTAGAATAATACCTGCTGTCATGGATTAAGTATTTGGCAAATCTTTCTTCCCTTCTACACACATGCCAAAAGTTGGGAGTGAGTGGAAATTAAAACTTTTTTATTCACTAGAGTAAAACAAAACAAAAAGTAGTGCTTATTGATTGTCTTTGTAGATGTGACATTAAAATTTCTGCTTATATTTGATTGAACTTGGTGTCCAAGTCTTTTAAGATTGTACAATACTCTTTATCAAAGTCTTTTAAGTTGTTATATTTAGGGCATTTCTCTGTGTGCTTTTGCCTATTGGAATATGAGATTTTTCTAGAATTCAGTAATCAAAAGAAGGCTGCTCAAATAATAACTATATTTTAATTATCAAGTAATTTACATTTTTAGATCAAAGTAAAATGTTTACTGAATAAAGTAGAACACTTATATTGGAGAAATCTGTATATTAGAAGTAACTTTGATTTAATACCATGTTTCCTATGCATTAGTAAAATGTGAAATTGTCCCTTATTTAAAAATAATCATTAATATTATGGATTGGTGTAACTTTATAGTTCAGTAGCAACTTGCAAAATTGGAAACCTTGAAATGTGATTCATTATAAGTTAAATAATGCATTTTAATTTAATGCTTCTTCAGTTTTATGTTTGCCTCCTAAAATGTCAGTGAAGTTTGCAACATTTCTTTCCTAAGGTATTTTCTTATTTACCAACTTTTCTTGAGTTTTGGTTTTTTGGAAAATGGTGTTGCATGCTTTTCTTTTGGCAAAAACAGCTAACTAGCTGAAGTATTAATTGTGGGTATGCTGTGTCTTTAGCAGAAGTCAGTTTCTTGTGTATGCCATACGAAACAGTGATGACATTTCTTCCTGTTTGAAAGAAGGCCTTATGTGCTTATAATTCCCCTTTGCACTTGGAATGTTTGAGTCATGCCAGGGATTAATTTTGGGTTAAAATAGACAGAAAACGATTGAGTTAAAATATAGAAGTGTATTCAGCTGCAAACAAATCTACCCAACATTACAAGGAACACTTCTAAAATAAGTCAAGGATTAAAACTGCCACCAGTGCAACTGGAACCTGGGCAGTTGGTGACATAAGCTGATGTTAGCATTGGCAGCACAGAGGGAGAACTCTTGACACGAGGAGGAAGTGGGACCAAGTGTGGAGCAATTTCTCTCCCATGTCAGACACACACAGTAGTCTGTTCTTTAGTGTCAGACAGGTATGCCTTGCTGTTCAGTGACTTTATCCCTTCACACTGACCATGGCCATGTCAAGATTTTATTTTTTAAGTTTTTTTTAACCTTTGAACTTTTGTGTCTTAAATTTAATAATATAAAAATCTCCTCCTTACTCTTTATAGTCTGTCTTTCTAACTTTTCCATACAGCTGCACAATAGCAATTGCTCTCTGATTTTATCTATACCTCCAGAAAGTGATATAATTTGACATAGCACTGAGAACTTGGGGAAACTGTGGAAGCTTTATGCTCTCTGTTAAACAGGTCAAAAGCAGTTTTACAGCTGCAGCCTCAAGTTTGTCTTCATTTTCAAGTCGGAGATAGTCTTGTCATTATTATGACCGAGTATGCTTAGAAGACAAACTTGAGTATTTGTAAGTGTATGAAGCCTTGTAATTGTCTAATTGCTTACATTTAGATTGACAGTAGAGACCCTGGCTGAAGTCAGAAGCAATGTGCTCCTAGCATACAGGCAGTGGCTGGGCAGAAACTAAACTCTGGAACTCTTTCTCATAATTTACAAATTTCATCGAAAAGTACTATTATTCTTAGTTTTTCTAGAACTTTTCATTAGCAAATGAACTTCTGAGTTGTTTGTTAATCCTCATTTTATATTTATAATTTTCTTTTTTTCTTTTTATACTTAAAACTCAGGTCCATGGAATAGTACGGCGATCTAGTTCATTTAATACAGGTCGAATTGAACATTTATATAAGAATCCTCAGGCTCATATTGAAGGAAGTAAGTAATTTTTTTCTAATTTTTTTCTATTGCTTTCTATTTTTAGTTAAGATAATTTCAAATCTCAGTACTCTCAGCCCATCTGGTCACAATTATTCACCCAGGAATGACTGCAGCTGAACTGTGAGCAGTGGAAACCTGCCCTGCCTGCAGCTGCCCTCAGCTTTGTGCCATCTTGCTTGGTCCTTAGAGTAGCATTGTGTAGACAGCTTTCAGAGACCAGTGGAAGGCATCACTCTCATCAGCTTTCTTCAGGTCAGGTGTCCCTGCTCCTTCAAGTAACAGCAGTTCTTTATTAAAGTAGCACTCTTTTGTTTCTGTATTTGGTTCAGTTTGTTAAAGGTAATTGATCTTTGTGAAGATTTATTCATATGGCTTATTCTAAGAGTTTTAAAGATTTTTTAAAAATTAAATTTAAAAAATATTACCTAAAAAAGTTTGTACAATCTATTTTGACCATGTTCTTTCCCTTCTCCCAAGTCCTCCTCACCTCCCTACCCACATAACTTTATATATATTTAATTTTTAAATAATTCTTGAAGATGCTTTTAAATCTCGATGATAACTCAAATGATACCAAAATTGCTTTAGAAATCAATATCAGCATTTAGTGGCTTTCTTACTTTTGTTGCTATTAATTTGTTTGTGCAGAACAGTATCACTTAGAATGCTATTTTCTCATTTGATCTCCTTACTCTGGTGGTTAAAGAGAGTATTTTGTACATGAGGAAGCAGAGACACAGAAATATTGTGACTTACATTATCAGATGCCATGATAAGGACAGAGCTTAGCCTCAGGCACAAGTCTTTTCAATCTATGCGTTGCTTAGTGTTTCTGGCTAGCAAGGATGATACAGTGAGATTGTTACCCCAATGTGATTTAGACTTTATGTCTAAGAAGAGACAAAGGATAGCTTACTTTTAGTTATTGATATCATCAGGAAGGTGACCCAGATATCCACAGAAAAGGTTTTCCACCGAATGTTTAAGTTACACAGTATATCTTTTTAGAACTTACTATATGCTGAATAAATTTGGAGTTTGTTTGTTTGTTTTAGATTTTAATAAGATGTCTTATAAAAAGGACCAGATAGTCACTTAGAATTTATAATGTTTCATATATATATATTAAATAATTTTGTTCACAAACCATTTTCATGGTATGGATTTTTTTCATTTGTAGCATTATATTATGAGTACTTCAAAGATTTTGAATCATATCACATTTAATTTCAGATCAGAAATGCTCAGTATGTAATTTTTTTTTTTTTTTTTTTTTGTATAAAATGATACCACCATTGGATCTAGGTGTAGACCAAGCTAGCAAACTGGTCACATTTTTAGACTAATGAAGTCAGTGCAAGTCAGGTTCAGCACAGTAGTTTGGCTAGATTGGCTGTGCGTTGAGTAGTTATGTTACTACCATAGTCGTTTTGTAGCCAGCTTAAGGACTTATTCTATAAGGCACTTAAAACTCACATGATGGTATATGGACAAAATTTCCCAAAAAGGGCTGCCCTTTCTATCATGAGTGTGCTGTAGATTTCTTTAGAGACTATTGTACATTATTCCAGGGTCATATTTGTCTGCATCTCACTTTTAACTAGTATATCTTTTAACTACTTACAGCCCTATGATAATTGTCTAACATCCTCAGGATATTATAATTTTTAAACAAGTGTATTTGAGTTTCCTATTACTATAAATCCACACAGACTAATCTTTCTGCATTATTTGTTTCTAAAAGATAAAAGTCATATTTTGGTACTCAATGATCAAATACGATATTTCAGTTTTCATCTTGTTGGAAGGAGTTGGTACACAAGGCAGGATCTTGCTAAATTGTTCAGGTTAAATACTGAGACTTCAGGGATTGGGAATCATGTCTGGGAACATTTCCAGTTTGTTCTTCATTTTCATACTTGAATAATATGTGTTTTGTTTTTGTTGTTGTTGTTGTTTTGTTGTTTCTGATTTTTTTTTTCTAAATCTTAAAGACATGAAGTTGCACTATGGTGACCTCACTGACAGCACCTGCCTGGTGAAAATCATCAACGAAGTCAAGCCTACAGAGATCTATAATCTTGGCGCTCAGAGCCATGTCAAGGTGAGACCTTCTCATTGCTATGACTTCTCTGGCTGTGTCCTTGTAGTGTTCTCTCATGTATATTGTTTCTCAACCCAAAACAACCACCAGTCCTTAACATGTTTAGTCATCAGTATTACTTAGGGAATTCATCTTAATAAGATGCTTTTCATTTTTAAGCTGAGGTTTCTGTTACTGAACAGTATAATGAAAAATTTCAACTAACACCTAAGTAGCAGTTTATATTTATTTTAGGTTGTGAGCCTCTGTTTTGACATTTCATATCAATCTGTGAGAGAAGAATTTTTTTAAATTTTAGAAACCTTTATTCTAATGTTAAATTTTGGTAGTATATGATTGGATATTCCTGGATATTCTCAGGTTGCAATATATTGTTGAAATGATATTCTTTGGGTTGCAATCACACGTTAAAGTTAGCCGAATTAACCTTTTCTTATGACTTGTGAATCTGTTTTTAGCCATTTCCTCTTTCATTTTTTTTCCAATTTTTTTATTAGATATTTTCTTAATTTACATTTCAAATGCTATTCCGAAAGTCCCCTCCCCCTTCCCCCTCCCTGCTCCCCTGTCCACCCACTCCCACTTCTTGGCCCTGGTGTTCCCCTGTATTGGGGCATATAAAGATTGCAGTACCAAGGGGCCTCTCTTGTGAGACTCAGCGTTGATTCCTTCCCTGTATTCAGGTTTTCTGGTGCTCTGCCCACCTTTCTTTATTCGGTCTATCTGGAACCAGTACCATTGCTTGAGCAGCTCTGCCCAGCCTTCCAGCTTCTGTTCGACTCAGGTTTCTACAGCTCTATCCTGATGCTTTCTTGGGTGAATGAAATTTGAAACCAGGGCTGTTTTGTTTTATTTAGATACCTATTCAATCAAGTGGTTAGTAGAGCTTAGAAATCAAAACACATGGCTTTAAGTTAAAAAAAAAAGTTCAGAAATATCTATCCATGTTTCTTTTCTCTGTTTAAAGAACAAATACAGTACTTTTATTGGAGTATTTTAAAGTGCTTTTATGTTCCTCCACATTTTTCAGTTTTGTATATAATGTGGGCATTATGCCTACTTTTCACACCTCTGTTGCTTAAGGCAGGAATTAGGACCCAAGTCTAAAGAACAATGGAATAAGCCTAGTCATAAAACAGCAAATTTTGAAAATTGAGGGTTGCAAAGTCTTTGTATTTAGCAGGTAAGAGCACTGACTGCTTTTGAAGAGGGCTTGGATTTGGCACCCAGAACTCACATGATAACTCACAAACACTTATAACTTCAGTCTCGGGGAATCTAACACCTCTTCTGACCTCTTGAGGCACCAGGAACTCTTGTAATATACACAGGCAAAAACCTCATACACTTAAAATAAATATATCTTAATAGAAAAGACAAGTAATTGTCTGCATTTACTACTACAACTACTACCACTACCACTACTAAATTTGAGATTAGCTCATTTTTATTTTAAGACACGCCTGAAGGTTTACAAAAACATTCTTTATCTGCCTAGATGCTCTTTAGAAAACAGCAACAACAACAACAACACCGCCAGCTCCCCTATCTTTCTCATTACTTTTCCCTTTATTTCTGCCTGTTGCGTGTTGAGCAGTCCCTCATATATGCTGAACACATGCCAGAGCTCATCTTAGCCCTCTTGGTTTCTTAATCTTTTGGTTAGTATATGTTATATGTGGGTTTAAAAATCTGTTCTCAGTGTGAGGTTTATATTCTGCAGTTGGGACTGTTTTCCTAGGGATTTTGAGTGTTTCCTCATGATGAAGACATGATTTAGGATTTTGTGTTTGAGAGATTATCTGGTCTATACAGAGAAGTATCACTTCTGTCATTCCAGGAATAAGGGCTGTTTCCCATAATTGAAGCAGTTAGCTTATCTTCCATTCTCTGGCTCATCTGGCTTCTTTTCATAATCTGACCAACCCCAAGAGACAAAAACGGGGTATGTGGAAATGACCATTTCACTTTTCTATTTTTCTAAGGTTCAAATTTTTTCTTTTTTGATTGTAGATAGTTTATAACCTCTAGAAACTATAAGCTGGCATAACAAAAAGATGGAGCAATTTTACATTTTTAATAGACAACCTTTCTTTTCTACTAAGTATCTAACGCGCTGGTCTTTTCCTTTCTCCAGAATATCTTACAGTTCTACAACATGTTATATATTCTTGAGTTGTAGTAAGCACAGGAGTAGTTTCATTCTGGAGTGATTGTACTCTAAAAAATAGGAAGCAAAAACAGTCTGATGATTGGTTCTAACTTAGTACATTTATGAATTATTTGTTTTTATGCTATTTTAGCTGCTTTTCTTATAGATCCAGTTTATTGCCAGGAATGGTGCTTAATTAAGATTCTTTACATGCTTATTTATTTATTGTGATGTATACATGTATATGTTGTATGGACTTGTGTATTCCACAGTGCATGTGTGGAGGATAGAAGAAAATGTGGAGTGGTTGGATTTCTCCTTCTAACATGTGGACTCTGAGGCTCAAACTCACGTTAACAGGCTTGCCAGCAAGTGCTTTTACCCACTGATTCATTTCAGGCCTTAGAATTTTGGATTTTAAAATAATTTAATCTTTCAACAAATATTTGTGGAACATGTACTTTTTACAAAATATTGTACAGTGGTGAACAGAGATATGTGTGAAATCCACTCATGGTGCTTACCACCCTCCTCCTGCCCCCCCCCCCCCCCTTGTAGTATGATTTGTGCAAGTGTCAGAAGTTTGAAGAGTTGTTGAGTATGTAGTGGAGGGTTATAGGGTACTCAGTCTGAGGAACTAGGTGGCATCAAGGGGGAGAGGGAGAGCACTGGCTGTGCTCTTAAGATACATGGGTGGTGTTTACAGATATAGTAGGAAGTACACAGTTGAAGTGGAGGCAGTAACACAAAGCTGAGAGTCAAAAGTGAGGAAATTTTGGCCACATTTGTAGTGTGAATAACATTCAGCGAAGTGCAAAGAATACTGAGGAGGAATGTGAAAGTGGACTAGGTATGGAGCTCGGCTATGCTAGGCAGCTTCTGTATGTATTGACCAGAAAGAAGTTTATTTAGACATGAATATTAGAGGCTAGAAGCTACAGGGGAGGTTGCACAGATGTAGGTGTTATGTGAGTATGGTGGCTTTGTAAAGCAGGTTAGGATATAATAGATAACCTGGCGAGATGGGTGGACCCTTCTGTGGTCTCTGGAGAGGAGGGAAATCCTGGTGCTCAGAGACCAGACAGTTTATGCAACAACTAGGAAAGATTTTACTCCCAGCACTTGAAGAACACTCAGATGACACATGTTATGAAGTACTTTGAAATACATTGTGGGGCCTGAAGTCTGTTGGGTTGTAAATTCAGTTTTCAGAATCCTTAAGGTGGTGGTAGCTGGAGAAAGGGAGATAGAAAACTGCAGGGAACTTGCCTTGTAAAGGGTACAGGGGAGCAAAGAAGGATAGCAGGAACCAAGGAGACAAGAGGCAGTGGGTGGACTTATGTGTTGGAAATGAAGAAAGTAGGCCTTTCTAGGAAGAAGGGCATAGGCAGCCAGGGCAAGGTCAATGGCCTCAGCAGGAAGACTGAAGATCTACTTGTAATATTTCTGTTTGTCAAGGTCAATGGCCTTAGCAGGAAGACTGAAGATCTACTTGTAATATTTCTGTTTGTTTGCTTTTGCATTGCTGGGGTTGGAAACCAGGGCCGCATGCATAGTAGATGCATGTTCTGTCACTGAACCGTACCCCGTATCTGACTAAGGACTTTTATATAAGAGCATCTGAAATAGATGTAATGGAACTAAACAGATTCAGCACAGGGGTTTTAGTAGTTGAGTTAAAAGGGAAATGCAAAATGAGTGAATTCTTTTCAAGGAATTTCCTGTTGGAAGGAAGAGAGAACAACATAGTAAAGCTTAGATCAGTGTCCCCTCAAAATTACTAGGCCTCTTTCCCAGACTGTGATTTCTGAAGTCCAGGGTGAGGGTGAGAACTTTGATTTTTAGGAAGTTTCCAGTTGGTCCTTAAGCTTAGTCTGGTAGCCACATTTTGGGAAACATTTCTCTAGCATTTCAGTTTGTCTTGGTTCATTCATACAGTCACTTTAAATGCATTCGTCTTAGACTTTGTCCTTTCAATGTACCAGCTTCTGAGTCAGATAAAACTTAGTCCTACTAATCACCAGCTCATGGCCGTGTGAGATTTAAATCACAGATGACACCTGTAACCAAGAACTGTGAGAGTGGGGAAAGTCTGCAGCGAGTCTTGTATACCTCACTTCTTCACAGCCTACTCTTTTGTCAGGTAGTGTGTAGCCTATGAGAATTGATACCTTACAAAAATTCTCCTTCTGTCTCAAGAAAAAAGCATGAGTACGATCTGTGTCTTTTAAAACACACACCTTTTCATATCTCTGGGCTGTAAGCTAAAGACAAGTTGATGCTTGGC
Organism: Mus minutoides; assembly: GCA_902729485.2. Taxonomy (NCBI): domain Eukaryota; kingdom Metazoa; phylum Chordata; class Mammalia; order Rodentia; family Muridae; genus Mus; species Mus minutoides. The sequence goes on from LR749752.1 coordinate 780,564, forward strand.
TGTGGGTAGAAGACACCAGGAAAGGGGATTGGCCAGGGCTGTAGTGTCCTCATAGCCCTCCTGGCTCACTGCCAGGGCTGTAGTGTCCTCATAGCCCTCCTGGCTCACTGCCAGGGCTGTAGTGTCCTCATAGCCCTCCTGGCTTACTGCCAGACAGTGAGTTTACAGTCCTCTGATCACTCTAAGCTGCAGTTATGGCTTCAGATTTTGGTCTGTTTTGATATTATCAAGGGATTAAAATATTAGTTATAAATGTTAATATCTTTAAGGAATTTACTCTGTTCATACAAAAATTAAATAAAAATTTGTTTCTGACTGGTGTAATATGTTCAGTAAGATTAACATAAAATAACATGCTATTTTGTAATATTTTGAAAGATGATCTAATATTAGCACATTTTGTGTTTAATTTTGAATTCTTGACTTTGAGACTGGGCATTGTTTGTGTTGGCCTCATGTTGTGCAGAATAAACTCTCTATCACTCACACTTCCAGTTAATCTGATGTGGGCCATGGTATTGCTAAAAGTAAGGAAAATAAAATAATAGGAAGCTGGTCTGGCTTCCTGTAGGAAACCAATGAAGATGAAATTGCTTCTTGGAATGAGCCCATAGCAGTCTGGGAAATACTGACTGAAGACATTTTTCTGAATCATAAACAGTAAAATTATGACTCATGAAGTAGTTCATTGAAAGGCTGATTGGATCTTACGTGGGAGAAAGTGAGGGATGACTGCAATGTACCAGTTATTAAAAGCAGTTAAACCTAGCATAATGACATCATCCCAGTAGGAACAAATGATACAGTTTTATAGTCCTGCCCATCTTGGGAGTTTAAAAAAATGTTTTAGGAAAAATAAAAAAAAAATCCTTGTGAATCTACATTTGTTTCTTATGTGCTTAGCGTTCGTTATAGCTGTGCTTTTGGAATTTGCCTACTTTTCCCCAGCTTCTTTGATGATCTTAGATCATTCTACAGTCACAGTACTGTGACAATCTTCCCACCACGAACCTGGTCCAGTCTTGATTGCATTTGCCTCACAATATCATGGTGGAATTGCTTTGAATTTTTTAAACATATGAAAATTATTTAGTCATAAGCAAGTCATGAATGAGAAATAATTTAATATGACTTTCACTTTTGTAAATGAAGTCATTCACTCAAATCATCCATTTGGTAACTGCCTAATCCAGAATGGGAATTCAGGTCTTCATATTATATAATTTATTTTAAAGGGCAATAAAGAAAATTATCCTTACTAGTGGTAAAATAAGGTAGTCTTCATAAAGTAATGTCTTTTCCCACCTTGCAGTATTTCCTCCTGTACTCACTTCCTCCCCCATGTCTGCTGTGTAGTCTCCTTTTAGTTTGAGAAAAGAGTTTCAAATCACCTATCAGTCATGAAGACCATTATTATATTTCCTTCAAACTTTCTCTTATTGGACATCTTAACTCCATAGTTTATATTCTTCATCTAATCTTTAGTCATCCTTACTACTTTCCCTTTTGATTCTCTAAGTTACTTGTTTCACTTTTTTCTATGACAGTAAGGAGGCCAGAGTGTTTGGTTGAAGGAGGTAGGTAAGTGAGCTGTGATTCCCTTTCCATTGTTGAGCACATCACCTGGTAGATTCTGATTGGAGAATCCCAAAGGGAAGGAGCCGATGCAAGATCAGGAAGCTGGCCATAAAGCAGAATTGCTTGTGAACAAGGGGCTAGCTGTAGTAGTAGTGATCAGGCAGGCCCTAAGTCAGAATCAGGGAGAGACGCTAGAAAAGCAAGTCAAAGTCCAGCAAATGAAGTTGGGAATAAAAACAGGCACAGGAATTACATTGGTAGACCCTGGGAAAGAAACTAAGCAAATTTAATTCACCAAGCTAAAGAATTGTCATCTATTTCCTGGAAGTTCTGAGTTGCAATTTACAGATTGATAACTAAATCCAATATTTACTCCAGAAAGTGTGAATCTCTTGGGAGAAGGGGCAAGTGGCATGTTGCACTAAGAGCATTCATTATGGTGAAAAAGGCAGGTTGACTTTATATCTGGCTAGTATTTCACTGACCTAGTTATAACACAAAACAAACTGCAGCAGCATGGCCCTTAATTGTACAGTTATAACAGAGCAGAAGGTGGCCTATTAAAAGTACACAACCAGCATCAGGGAAGGACTGTTTTTCTGTGTTGTTATTCATTCATCTATTTATTTTGGATGCTGGAGACCTAGCATGGAGGTGTGAGCAAGAAAATGAGTAGATGGGGGACATTGCTATTGCAGTTAGAAGAAACATCCTCAAATGTTGACTAAGGGCCTGGCCCTGTACACGTGCATGGTAGAGTTCATTAATTCTCCATTGATGAGCATGGTCATCTAACTCTCTTCATAAGCTGCTGCCTTTTGCTAGACCCAGTGCAGAATACATGGTGGTGGTAGGCAGTTGTAATCAGTATTAGGATAGCAATTAAATATGACTTTCATTTTTGGGACTGTCCTTATGAGAGCTGTGGTACAGAAAAGGGATCTTAAATTAGGGATGTACATTAGAGTTCCATGGACACATTCTGAAACTGCACATCCAGTAGCCTACCCTGTCTCTCACAAGACTTACCTTGATGTTTTCCATGATTTCAAACCCTGGTGATATCACGAACTGACTGAGCCTCCTAAGGTTTGTTTTCTCCAGTAAGTTGCATACCTTAGGTTGTAGTGTCTTCTACCAGTGTTCTTCTGTGGGCCCATGTTCTTGCAGTGGACTGTAACACTCCTTAAATACCATCTGCCTTATTTCTTATGACAATATCAGCCTTTATTGAAAGCTCATGTTGATGCCAAGAACCCTGTTCATCTTGTTTTCTTTCAGTAATGCACCATCATCCTCAGGGAGTAGGTCAGAAATGAATGCTGTGGGCAAGAAGGGAAGGAAGTGCAGATTGCCTATTCGGTCACCTCCCCACCTCCAAGCCTCCTGTGCTCTCTGTTCATAGTTTGGACTAACATGAGACAGATTATCAGAAGTAGGTGAAGCTAAAAGTTCCGTGGTCAACATGCTAGTCAGTGCTGCTTTTACTGAGGATGAAGGTGGTGGTTTGCTTTAGCTGTGCCTTGAAATGCGAGGCAAGACTGCTTTCCTTGGTCAAAGGCTTATAGTTGCTCTGCTGAAACATTAGCTTGTGTGGCATATTCTAAAGCGGGAAATGATGCATGGGGCCCTTTGTTTTTTTATTACATGGGCCATAGAATTCTGAGGTGTCAGAGCTCTTGGCAGTAATCCAGGTCATGCCTTTGTTTCACAAGTACCTGCCTGAGATTGCCAGTTGATGGACAGCCAAGCTCTGTGTAGCCTTGAACCTAGGGCTGATTCCAGTTTGTCATCTGTGCTACTGAGCGGAGATGACCCAAGATGGGGATAGGGCAGGGAAACCATTGAACTGTGACAGAAGTCTTACCTCTGTTGTTATTCTTATCATTTACTACAAAAGGTGAAGTTTCAGTGGAGTAGGTTGAATTAAGATGTTTTCCTTGCTGAAGGGAACTGTTATAATTAATCCCATATGAGTGGTATTTTTATAACCAGGAAGCTCTGAATACAATGCATGATACAGCATGATAAATTAATATACAGGGAAAGTAGCAATGTATAGAATTAACTCATCTGAAATGACCACATTTTGAACAAATTATGTATTAATATATAATAATAACACCAACCTGTATGAATTGTGACTGTTGAGGCTCTGAAGATAACTTATTTTGCTTAACCTGAATTGATCAAAATTTGAAGAAATTGTTACATTATCATATTCAGTTCCTGAATGTGATCAAAGCAACATAAATCCTCTAGGTTGTTAGCACATTGTTAATATTGAAATACCTCATAGGCCTGAAGAGCAAACAGCTGTATTTTGAGAGAGAGCCATCATTGCAGCCTTGAGAACATAAGAGTTTATGTTGTTTTATCTCTAGACTGCTATGCAAACATGGGTCCATGCATGTTTGAGTTTGCATGGATCTGTTTCTCAAAAATGTGACCCCTTTACAGAGGATGTAAGTTGGCATGAACAATGTCTCTCTAGGTAGGTGACAAACCTCTACTATGATCAAGGACAGGTGCCTTTTGTTTGTTCTTGCTCTGTAGCCCTCTTTTCATTCCAATTACTTGTTGTCCCTCTTCTGTATAGATACAGCCCTTATACTTCATTACAAAGAAAACTTATGATAACTTTTTTTATTTTATAACTTAACATTACTGTGTATACTATATAAACTTTTATAATATGAATATGGGTATTCAGTTTTATGAACTCTAGGATGAAATGTGCTCTTTTAAAACTCCTATATTCATGAGGATAGGTAGGTGTGTACACTGCTGGTGGGGGTCTCTGCTCGTCATCTGGCTCACATTCTTCTTGGAAGCCTGTTAAGATTTAAGCAATTGAATTCAAATCTAAAACCACTTAAAAAGCCCTTTATAGTCCATTAAGAATTTTTATAGGAGAGAACACGCTATGAGAGTTCTCCATTCCCTGTTCAAACAGATTGTTCTGTTTTATTAGATCTAGGTGGTATGGTAATTTTGATAACAGCTAATAATGCTTGGAATTTTGTATATAATTAATGGACCACACAAAGGTGTGTTTGTTAGCTTTTCCAACCTTAATCTATTTACAGTAGTAGCTTTTTTTTTTTACTAAATAAAATTAAAAGAAGTATTGCACTATTGGAACAATTTATCCATATTAAGCTAAATTTAATCAAATCACTAAATGTTCATGTGTGTCTTAATGATTTTGTAAATACTAATGGGAAGAAATGTTAAGTCATTACTAAATGTAATGGGAGTAAAACTACCTTTTCTTTTCTTTTTGTGATGAATGGAAACAGATTTTAGAATTTCTTATTAGATGAGTGTATAAACAATAGGTTTATTTAATATTTGAAGGCAGATATACATTGCCTTCTCTCAGATTGGTGTCTGTATTTGAAGAATTAAGCTCCCCTTTAAGAGACTTAATAGATCCAGGTTTTAGGCACAAATTTCACTTTATCATTTTAGCATGTATTTTGTTTATAAATTTATTTTTTAAATTACAGTCCTTAAAATTGGAACAAAAAGATAAAATGAGACCTTTTCCAATTCAAAGAAATTTAATGCATAAGGACTTTTTACTTTGGTTTCTATGTTAATCATTAATTGATACTTTATCAGTAGCAGCAAAAGCAAATTTTGTGTACTACGAGGTGTGTACTTTTAAAACATTAATATCAATGATTAATAAACACAATTGTTATTAAATCACAACCTATGTGTCGTTTGCATGTTTATTTTATAATAAGCAGTTAGAATAGTTTTATTTATAAGACTGCATGAAGTGTTTCTTGGTCTGTTATAATGGCTAAATTCATCAGTAGGACTTGGAGAACTCTTTGAAAAATGGTGCATTTTAAATATGAACTAAGTTATATATGGTCATAGTACTAATGAGTAAAATGAAGTTTTACAGAGACGGTGTTGGGAAGTTGTGAAGAATGGGTCAATAGAGTGGACGTAGCATAACCAGGGCTTCTCATTGTTTGGTGACTCAGGGCCAGTACTCCTCTCTGTTGCTTTTCTCTTTTAGAAATCAATAATATCAACAAACCAGACCTCCAACTTTCAAAGGACCTTCTTTTGGACAGTCCCTCGTCCTGACTGTCAGTTACCCTTCTTTCCTATGAATCGAGGAGAGGCTACTTTTATTTGTGTTCCTACTCCCTTATAGCTCACTCTGGAATGTGAGTTTGTTGTGCATTTGTTAAGATCGTTCACAGCCAGGCTGAGAGGTTCTGCTATACTCTGGTAGACTCTGCTTGTCTTTTCTGGAAAGAAGCATTTCAGTGTTGATTAGCAGGAAAATGGTTATTACAGCATAGTATTTGTTTTTACATCACAAGAGCAAATACTACTTTTGTTTTTACCTTCTATTAAATATTATAATTTTTTTGACTAAGTGCTCACTTATCCTGGCAAGATATTTAAATGGCAATTTTGATTAAAATCAACTTATTTTATTGAATTTCTTTACTTAAGATTCTTAAGTATCTCAGTTTTTACTTTTATTTTTTTCAATTGTTAACTCTTTAAAATTTATTATATTAATTAAGAATTATCAGTATCTGTAATGGGAGAAGTATTGACTATGCTAAAAATATTTTATTAATATCTGTATTGGGTAAAAAAAAACTGTTGGCTCTGATAAAAATTAGATGCCTTAAATAATGCACCTTTGCAAGTCAGTGTTAATGACGTTGCTTCACAGAGGAAGTCCTAGAAATTTCCAGCAAGTTTCTGCTCTTGGGTAGGAAGGCTATCCTTTATCTAGATGAGAGGCAGGATTATTCCTTTAGGGACCCAGGAAAAGTTTCTGCCACAAGGATGATTGTTATGCTTTTTTATACACATAGATGGCAGCAAAGTGTCACAGACATGGAGGTCAGCCTTGATTTTAGAATGAAAGATGAGTGACAATACACACTGATTTCCATCTGCTTAGTTCTCTGGGTTCTTAGTGTAAGTAAATCTAAAATAAGAAAGAAAGCTACTATTGATAACACACAAGTGTAGCAGGATGGAAGAAGCTGTGGGGGACTATATATCACACTGAATTTCTGGACAAATCCCAGGTGGGAAATCTTAATCTTTTCAGGTACGTTTTCTGTTGCAAAATGACTAAAAGCAGCTATGATATTGTGTGTGTCAAAATAAAAAGACAGTGAGGACAGAGTGGTGGTAAGGGAAGAGGGAAGGAAAAGAGAAACCTTACGAAAGTTTCAGCGGCGAGAAATGGCCTACTGCCTGTGCATACTGTGGGGTTTGGCCTGCATGGCTCCTTTCTAGTTAAGCAAGTTACAAAGAGGAAATGTCAGTCCACGAATCAGGCAAACATTCCATGGGAACATTTGCTCAAATGTCAGCATTTTAAAAAATAGAACTGCAGTCTATTACGGCCCAGTCTCCAGGCTGGATTTTCTATTAAATACACAAGTACAAATGTGTTTGTTCAGAACACGTTCTCAATTAACAAGTCATTTTATGCCTTAATTAGCATTCCTATATAATGACATAATCACTGTAGAAGATGACAGTCATCATTATAATTAATATTTAATATGTGTCTGGCTCTGACAATCTTTCTGTGTGTTCTCACAAACTTCTAGGTAATTTTCAAGTTTTAGAATTGTATTTGGTAAAACTCACAGAAATGAGGAGCTAAGGACGGAGAAGTGCACTTATTAGAGACTGCAATCTGGAAGTTGGGCAGAAGGGCATTTTGTAACAACTTAACAATCGAATCACAGTGGTCTCTTACTGCTTACAAACACTCCTAAAGAACTGGCAATGTTGTTTACCAAACATTTCCCCACCCTTATTTTTTTTTTTTAATTCTCTTCAGGCAATTTAGTATCATAGACTAATCTCTCTGTCACAAAATTGATTCTAAAGGTGTGTTTAACAACTTGCTTAAATACAGTATCTGGCAAGTCTCTCTTGTGACAGCAACTTATTTCTCACATAATTATTTTCCTAGTAAATTTGATATCTTAACAACCCCTTCCCTCATTTCTAAGTTCAAAAAGTAACACTTAATATAATTTATTTCTCATGGTTAATAACGGCTTACTGGAGAGTCTTGCCGTTTACCCACTAGCTGCCTCAGCCGAAGTGAGGTCAGGAGGGAATGTGGTGGCCTGGGTGAAGGTGGTTTCGAGCATCACTTTGCTGGGGACTGTAATGGCCTCAATGGGGTTTTAATGACGCATAAAACATATTTTTGCTGTTGCTTGTTACTTATTAATGATTAAATGAGTTTGCTTTGCCACATATTGGTAAGAAAAGATATGTACTTATGTAGTTTTACTCTCTTAAACTATCTACTCTTTTAGCTTTAATTTGTATGCACAGGAAGGTCTGTCTTAACCCTTTTTATGCTTTGAGCATTGCTACATGAACATAAAAACTATACAAATTTTGATTTGTATACATGTAATTATTCGATAATTTTAATTAATTTAGTAAAATTTAATAAGGTGAACTTTTATCATCTTACATGTTTAAAAATCTAAGTATAGGTTGTTATATACAAATTCTTTTGTAAGTTATTCACATAGCAAATACTTGTTAATGGGGTTTAGAATACTATATACTACTTGAAAAATAATTTTTAACCAGAATATTGTATTTTTTAGGTAATTGCCTTCCTTTTGTACGTTTAGCTCATTTGGCAGACATTAGATTAAAACTATGTGCTTTTCCTTAATAGGATGGTATCATACATATTATTTATTTGACCTTTTCTTTGCCATGGTTTTCATAAAAAGGACAGGATTGCAACATCACTTCCTCAAACTCTTTGGTTTCAAAAGAATCATGTTGCACACAGCCAAATATGAGTGATTTGTATTGCTTACTAACAGAAGAACATTGTTCTCTGCTTAAAAACAAACTGCTGATTTTATTAATGTTATCACTGATATATTAACTTTCCTTGATATTATTTTATATTTTATACAAACATTTAAATGTTGAATAAATAATAAAATACTTTTGATTTTCTCATAATCTCTTAAATGTACTTTTTAAAAGGGTACATTTTTTTCCAAACTAAAATGGAATTTATATGAAATATAGAGGGAGATTTCTTCGTCTTATTGGCATCTTATAACAAACTTTAATTTATGATCACTTTAAATTTGTTTACTTGAGTAAACATTACTATAGTTTAGATATTTAAAAATATTTTATAACATTGTAGCTTAAGTAATATTTGTCTTACTTGATTTTCCAAATTATGTCAACATTAATGTTCTTAAAGAAGTGGTGTTACAGTTCATAGGAAAGCGGAATGCACTCTGTTGTTTGAGTTATGCTACCAGAATATTTAAGTATTATTAAGTTTTTTTCCTGTTATACTCCAAATGTGTTCTGTTATCTGATAAAAAATAATTTAAAATGATAAATACTTTTAAAAGTAAATTGATAGATTGGGATTATAATCATAAATTATTTCAAGTGTTGATAATCTTTCATCAAGTACTAATGAGCAGTGGGAAATGAAAATATGAATGATATAGTGTTCAATTTGGGGCCAAACTATATTTCCTTTTATTATTTTTATAGGGTCCAGGGTAGCAAACACCTACAAGTGTATTGCTAGTATTTCTATTCTTTGAGGAGAGATTTCACAAAGAATGTGTCCTTTCTTCATATGAGAGATTCTTCTGTACTTTTGCACATACGCTCCTGCCGTTCCCCCTCAGTTTCTTAATGAGGATTCTGCCAGGTCAAAGCATCTCATATTATTGTGAGTTTTGATGGTACAACTTTATTGCCCCAAGATTCAGAGACTAATCCTTAAACAGATACACATCTACAAAGAGTGAAATGTAGCTTGTAATTTTTTTTTCTTTAGCCAGGCTTTCATAGATTTTCTTTATAAAAGTTTGTTGACTGTAAAGCATATTTAGAAAATATTTATAGGTATATCATCGTGGAAAAGGTGTATTTTAATGGACAACATAATCTAGTTAAATGCTGAATGTGATTAGCAATTTTTATCAGAAACTAGTAAAAAAATATTACTCTTTATAATGTAGCATCAAATTCTAAATGCTTACTTTTAGTAAAATCTTACCAGTAAAATTTAAACACTCACTTTTTCAAAGAACTCAATTTAGCTGACATACTCATTTAGATTTAATAGAAATAGTTTATATTATTTGTATTTTCATTCATAAACAAAGGAAGTTTGGAGATGGTTTTAACGCATCTGTTTAATTTTCTTTCATTTATATAGAAGATACTAGCACATTTGATCTTTTTTCTTTAGTAAAGTTAACTGTTGGGTGTGTGAGGACAGGCCGAGCTCCCATGCTTTGACGGGACACTTCTCAGGGATGTTTCTTTTGCTTACTGAAGGAGTCTGATGCATGCTTTGTCCTCCTGCTCTAGCTCCGAGGACCAAAAGCAACACATAGCTCTTTGACTTCTCAGTGATACAGACTTGGTTACTGTCACGTACTTCCTACTAGTTTTTTTTTTTTTTCTCCACTCTTCCATCTGCTTTAGTCAAACTAAAGACATATGTTTGCTGCTACATATCAAATCTCTTACTGGATAATCTGTAGTTTATTTAAATTCTACTGACTGTATGCCTTTACAAATAGAGCTTTATAAAATGAAATAAAATAATTTGTTGCATATACACATATCTTCATGAAACATCAGTATATGGAAAAATATTGATTGTAACATTTAGAACTTTACAGTAACTAAACATGACTAACTTCTGAAAATTCAGTTATCTCTTTGAAATTTATCCAAATTCTCCAAGATAAATCCAAGATTGAAACATGAATTAATAGTTTCATTGTTAGAACAATTTATATACTTTTTTTTTTTTTTCGAGACAGGGTTTCTCTGTATAGCCCTGGCTGTCCTGGAACTCACTTTGTAGACCAGGCTGGCCTCGAATTCAGAAATCCGCCTGCCTCTGCCTCCCATGTGCTGGGATTAAAGGCATGCGCCACCACACCCAGCTTATATACTTTTTAAGAACAGGGATACTTTTAAATTAGTTATAAAATTCTCAGTTTAGGACTTAGTGACATACAGCTGTCATTGGTATACTGAAATACAAAGGTTTCAAAATTTTAGAATAGGGTATTTGTGCATTCATATGTTCATGAGTATGTGTGTATGTATGATAAAAAACAAAACTGTACTTGTGAATTTTTATATAATGTAAAGTAAGACAGAATAAAACCACAGCTTTTCCAGCCTTCACTTTTCTCATCTGTGGAATGGGTGTGAGGCTTTGGGAAGTGGACAGAATTTTCATCACATGCTCTACCAGCTCTGTTTCAATCTCAGGACCTGTCAATATCAATATCATTTGTTATTATCTTTAAAATGGCATGTTTTTTTAAAAGTATAAATTATGTATAATGTCTAATCAAAACTTAGAACAAACAAACCCTAAGGATTAAGATTCAATCTCTTTTAAAAACTATTTTTTGGAGAAAGAATCTGATGACTTTACAAACTTTTATATAAAGTGGTTGTCTCTAGAAATATTTAATTTCATTTTTAAAAATAGGCCTATACCTTTTTAAACATTTAATGAAGAATACTGTACACCATAGGATAGAAAAAGCATTATGCTTCATTTTTTTTTCAGAAAGCACAAATTAAAGGTAAATGCACTATGAGCATGGTAGTACATTTATCATTGAAATATCTTTCTAGAAAAAAGTATTATCTACACACTATCAATTTGAATGCTAAATGCTGGCTTTTCTTTAAGAAAATAAGCAGATGTGCATTCTCCATAAATTTATTTAGTCATATGAGTAAACAAATTCCAGTGTTAATTTGTTTCTATATTTAACTTTCTTATCTCACTATGTCTTTCTTAAACATTGGGGACTATTGCAGAGAGAATGTATTGTGTCCCAACTTTGGTCAGAAGGGAAAACTGGAAGCAAATAAATAAACTATTTCTATGATCTGATTAAGGAGGTTGTGGTTGTAGGAACAAAGCCTACAAATCAAATATTGTTGATGAGTTTTATTCCAGTACAGTTTTCCAGAAGCTCCTGTTTAATGAATTATCAATGACTTTTTATTCAAAAAAGAAGTTAGTGTGAAGACATAGTTAATCAAAAGTAGAGTTTTTATTTATAGGATCATAAGGCAGCCTTAGTGGCAATGTTCATTGAGAGTTTATAATGTAAAGTGTATTAGTTGATTATAGGTGATGATCTTAGGGAACAAACAGCAAAAATTAGAAATGTTAAGGTAGTTTTATGATTCTTAGCAGAGTATGTATTCATCATCTAGAAAAATTAAATAAAAAAATCACCCCGTTCCTAAAGATGCTAAGAATTAAAATTTCAATTCCATTAGTTTGGGCTGGTTGGTTGGCTTATGGTAACTGAGGATCAAACCTAGAGTCTTGCACATGAAAACCAAGCTCTCTACCCACAAGGCACACTCCAACTCATTGAATTTTTTTTTCAATGAGAACTATAAATAGACGAAGATACATCAGATTAATAATAGTTTCTTTCTTACTATCATTCTTTTTAAGCTTTGTATTTCCAAATAAAAGTTCCCAACATTATAACTCCATACATAATTTTTTGTTATAAAAATTCTGTGTCTAACTTTATAACATTTCATATAGTTAAGGTGGCAAACTTGCCCTTAAGTTTTTAAAAGCTTATTATCAATATTATACTTTAAGTAATCTTGGCTCTAAGGCATTCTTAAGATATTTGCTTCTGTACACTTTAAGTTTTCTTACAAGTCTTGTAGAAAATTTTAAACATTTGTGTAAGGATTGCTTTAAGTACAACTTGAATAAAAGTTAGACACTGCCCTTCTCTGTCTTTTCTGAAATTGTCTTAAGGAGTTAAAATGTTTTAAACTAAAGCTTAAATTAATATACAGATTTTTCTGTTTGGTTTTTGTTCATTACTGTCTACAACAAAAGCTTAAAACAACCTTAATTAGATTACTTTCTTTGTCACTGGAATTTCATATTAAAGAGCAAATGTAAAAATAAACCATGAATAATTTATATAATTTCTATTATAGCTTAGCTTTTAAAAAATAAAAGTACAAAGGTATTTATTTGTCTCTTCTGTGAGCTTTTTATACTTTCATTGTTTTGTGTTTGTTTAAAAGGCTGTGTGTTACAAACGACTTGAAAAATCCTCATTAGCTTCACTTAATGCTAATAGTTTATTTATTCAACTTACTTCTTTTGTCATTACCCTATTCTGGTGACTACATTCTCACAACTGGAATATCCTAGTCTAGCTCCTTCATTTTGAAAACTAGGTGTCTCAGGTGCAAGGATATTAAGTCCCTCCCTTCACATGGCCCTAGGCCTGGCTATGTGGAACAGCACTGTGGTCAGTGTGAAGGCTTGATTTCTTACTTTCCACTCAGAGCTAAATCTTCTCTACTCATGGCTTCTCACTTGCTTTGTCAGAGTATGACATGGATGGATTGCTTGGAATTCTTTCAGAGCCTTTCCTGTGTAATAATGATGGCAACAATTTCAAGCATTTGTCAGGGGCCACTAATACATGTTGTGACAGCAGATTAAGGGGGGAAAGGTAGATTTATTACTAATAAAACATTAAAACCCTTATATTTAAAACCAAACATAATTGACATGTAGTTTCACCTTCTCATCCAGTCACCTGTCTGTCTGTGATTTAAGCTGCAGCCCCTTCTCTTCTCAGAAGCATTCATCCTGCTGTGCCTGACCTGGGGCATCTCCCCAGCAGATAGGTGGTAGCTGAGGCTTTAGAGGACTTTGACTGGAACCATCTGTTCTGCTCTCCCTAGGAACAATGACCTAAGCACTCCTCCATAGGAGCTCATGTACACAATTGCTTGTAATAGTAAAATTGTTTTGAGATTCCCAAACATCCAGTAATCTGTATCAGTCTCTGATATTTGTATTTTGGATAATATTACTCTTTTTTTTTTTTTTTTTTTTGCTTTGACTTATTGCCTAAAACTTGCAAACATTGTGGCTTGTTTTCTTTTCTTTTCAAATAAAATTATTTTCTTTGTTTTTTTTCATACTATAATATTACTAAGGTGCAACTTAAATTTAGTCTATTGATACATAAAATATATATCTGTGTTTAGTAACTATGTTTTGAAAATACAACTTGCTTGGCTCTTAAGTATATGTATATTTCTTTATTTTACAACTGACAAATGCTAACTTAAATAGGCTCTAGATGTACACACACACAGAGAGAAAGAGAGAGAGAGAGAGAGAGAGAGAGAGAGAGAGAAAGATAGAAATATAGAAATAGACATAGCTATGATACAAAGTTGATAGCAGATTCTTATGACAGGTGTTGTTGGGATTTGGTGAGGCAGATATATGCTTTAGTACTACTGCGTCTCTGAACTGGGAATCCCTCCATGTTTTTAAAAGGTCAGGTAGGTTTTTGTTGCCTGCAGGCTAATTTCTATGTGTGTGCATGTGTGTGTGCATGTGCATGTGTGTGTTTGTCTCCCTCCCATTCTACATTAGTACTAGTATTACAAGTAATATGTAAATTTACATTGAGACCAACTATGGGAATGCTTTTCACAAGCAACCTTGTATTTCTCTTCATGACTGGGATTTCACCTACTAACAGCCATTACTCAACTTGTCATTTTCTTGAACATGGCAAACTTTCGCTGTAGCTGTTTCTATTACATCAGCTAACAACAGATTGCTTCTCAAGTACACCATGAATGTTCCCCCCCCCCCGGATTGTACTTAAACAGTGCTCAGACTTATAAATATGTTTTTTTTTCTTGTACAAAACAAAATTCTAGAGATAAAATGACTATGTAATTTATCTAGAAATTATAAAATGTATTTTATTTTTCCATATGGATAGTTCCTACTTTGTGATAATTGGATGTGTAAATACCTTAACTTAGAGGACAACTGAGAATAATTATTTTTAGCTATAGAATGACTATTTTATTGATTTCAACATTACATTTAATAAACTTTCTGTGTCACTTCAATATTAGCATTTATCATTGAACTGGAAGAACAATGTATAATGCTACTCAGTATGTCTCTGAGTAATAGTGGGATTCAAATTACTTTATAGATTATTAGTTGTTCTAATGTTCCTTTCTGTGGCATGCATTTCTCTAGCCTCTGTCTATTCAGTTTTTCAGCCTCTTTAACTTGCTGATTTGTAGGAATCCTTATTAATCTTTTATCAGTTGTCTGTGTTGTAAGTACAGTCCTTCACTTTGCCAGTTTGGATAGCTTTGTGGTATCCTTCACACAACATAAATCTTGAGTTTTACTGACGTCAACTCCCCTTTTATGGGGCTATCTGTGATGTGTTTGAGAAATCCTCTTGTATAGCAAGCTTTTCACAATGCTGGGAACATTTCAATGTTGTAAAAAAATTGTCATCTGGCACTTTCAACATAATACCGAAAAGATACATACACTAAATTGAATTAGTCTAAGTGACCATCTAAGGTTCCTGTATATCTGTAATTCTTAGTCTATTTTATTACAGATAGATTGAAGATAATGTCCCATGTAGTATAAAATATCATGTTTGTCAACAGCATACCATGACATCATTCATTCTCAGTTGCGTCACTATTTGACAGCGTTTCTGATGAAAGCATAATAAAGTTCTTTCATATCACTTTGATGCTTTCATTTTTTTTTCTTACTGATGTGTTCATATAGATCTATCAAAATACTGATTATAGCATGATTCTTGTGTGCACCTCTAAAAATGAGCAAAATAAATTTTTTTGTTTATTACTTTCGCAATGGTGATTTAATTTGGGGCTTTGTGTTTACAAAGCATATATACTACCACCAAGCTGAATCTCCAGCTCTTGTGTTTTTTTAATACAAGCAAGTATAGAATTGTAGGCATTCTTCTAGTGACAAATGGTTGTGTCTTAATATTAAATTTATCCTTATTTTATTTTGTCCTCACTATATTTGCTAACTGGCATTGTAGTGCCAATAAGTTGTAAGATACACAATACAAGATGTGTTATTATACTAAAGTAACAGCAGCCTGAACAGCAGCCATTCAGGTGTGGAAACTGTTACGCAGTGACATCTGTGGAAGCACTGCCACTTGAGTAACCATGACAGTAAGATACAACATGGTTTCAAATATGTCAACATTGGGGAAAGCCTACCTCCTTCACTGAGATCATGGCCTCCCACATTGTCTTGGTGGTCAAGACACATATGCTTGCTGTTAGGGGGACAGTTCCATATGGTCCATGTCTTCTCCATCACTGAAGGTACTCGTTTGTTTTGTACTGAGAAAATGCTGCATGGAATCTGCTTTTATCCCTTGTGGTATGCCTGTACCTCACATATTATACATTGTTGGCTGCTGAACTTTAGCAGTCTGAAATGTTTCCCAGGCATTCTGCCCTTACCCTTTGTGTAGTAAGAGTCTTTGGTAGAACTGTTGAAATCCTTGGGCAAATGGATGTATCTGGAGGACATCAAAAGAAGTCACTTGATATGCACTCACTGATAAGTGGATATTAGCCCAGAAACTTAGAATACCCAAGATACAATTTGCAAAACACAAGAAAATCAAGAATGAAGACCAAAGTGTGGATACTTCATTTCTCCTTAGAATAGAGAACAAAACACCCATGAAAGGAATTACAGAGACAAAATTTGGAGCTAAGATGAAAGGATGGACCATCTAGAGACTACCCCACCCGGAGATCCATCCCATAATCAGCCACCAAACCTAGACACTATTGCATATGCCAGCAAGATTTTGCTGAAAGGACCCTGATATAGTTGTCTATTTTTGAGGCTATACCAACAGAAGAGGATGCTCACAGACATCTATAGGATGGTAGGATGGAACACAGGGACCCCAATGGAGGAGCTAGAGAACGTACCCAAGGACCTGAAGGGGTCTGCAACCATATAGGTGGAACAACAATATGAACTGACCAGTACTCTAGAGCTCGTGTCTCTAGCTGAATATGTAGCAGAAGATGGCCTAGTCGGCCATCATTGGGAAGAGAGGCCCCTTGGTCTTGCAAACTTTATATGCCCCAGTAAATGGGAATACCAGGGCCGAGAAGTGGGAGTGGGTGGGTAGGGGAGCGGGGTGGGGGGATACAGGGAACTTTCAGGATAGCATTTGAAATGTAAATAAAGAAAATATTTAATAAAAATTAGTATAAAAATAAAAAGGAATGTAAATGAAGAAAATATCTGATAAATAAAAAGCTAGAATTAAAAGAAAAAAAAAAAAAAAAAGAACTGCTGACTTCTTTGAGATGTCAGTTCCTGTTGTGTGAGCTCATCTACCTGTGAGGCTGATGGCCTTTGTTCACAGCCCCTGGATTACTTTCTTGCCAGGCAGGCTGTTCTTATATTGAGCTGATTGATATGCTTCTTTCTAATCTCTTCATTGTTGATTCCAGTTCTCCCTGTATACCACATCTGTGCCTGTTCCTGTCCCTAGCCCAGATATTTCTACTTAAGGTCTTGAATATATCCTAAAATCCGTTCTTCTTTCTCCAACAGTGGAGTATACAGGTAAAGTGTAGAATGTGTTGTATAGTATGCCTTATGGCAACAGGCAAACACTATTTTTGTTGTTGTTACCATTATGTAATTGTAACTTTAATTTTATTTTTGGTCCATTGAAATAAAACTAAAAGCTCTATTAGTCTGCTATTGTGCCTTCCTTGTGGCACCTCCAAGGATAGAATGAAGACACAAATAAATAAAAAGACCAAAAAATAGTTCTTAGAAACTGATTTCTCATTTTTTCCCCTTTGTATCGTGTTTTTCTAAAGAAGTTAAATGAAAATTTGTTCCCAAAACACAGAAATGATATCACATATTTTGGGGGAAAGTTACTTAGAATCTTAATGGTAGAACCAATGTCTTGCTGCTGAAGTTTTGTTTTGCTGTTTTTATTTTTAGTATTTTTCAAATATGTTTGAAATATATGAAATATTAACAGTTGTTTTCTGAGAATTGAGATTTTATTAGAAGTTTTACAATAAATCACATTTTATTGCTTATATAATTTTACATGAGTCAATCACTTTGGAGAATTAAGCAGAATAATGATTTTTAACTTTGTTTATACTAAGCATTATAATTGAAATGCTTTCTTAAGGATTATTTTTTATTCTATTTCTTCTCCATGATCATCTGTAATAAGTGCAGTTAAAGGGGCTTAACTAGTTCTGTTAGTTTCAGAGACCCGCCATCTTGTATCTGTGCTGCCATATGGAATGCTCTTCATATTTTTTAAAAAGTGATTCCCTTTTGTTTTCTTAAAATATTTGTTCCTTATTTTAGAGAAAGTAGAACAATGTTACAGAAAAATTTGGACTATTTATAATATTTTCCAATATTTCTCTGTGCTGTTTTAAACATGAAAAAAATGTGTTATGGCCTTTTTTTAATGAGAGAAGTTTAAAAGCCCAACAGCAATGGTAGAAACTGAGCTTATTTGCCCTTAATTCTCAGTCCATTTAGTTATAAATACAAAGACTGCTCACATCAAAAGCATCTAACTTAGTTGGAAGCACGACACGTTTGTTCTGCCTTCTATAGAGTTTCAACAATAGGTTAAGGACTTTTTCTAATTTATGAATTTATAGTCATTAACTATCAGTTTAATACCCATGCTCCCTCAACTTTTCTGGTAATTTCAAATCATCTTTCCTCATATACCAGTTCTCCTTGGTTAGAATATTATTCATACTGCTGTTTGGTTGGAGCTACCCACCTCTGATGCATGCCTAACTAGGAGTTTTGGGATGAAATTTTGTTTTTATGTTGGAGAGAAATGCTTGGATTTGAGTTTTTTCTGCTTCTAAGAAAATGTTCAAGTACATTTTTAGGGATACTATTTATTGTACCTGCTACTGCTATAGGACATGAGTGTTTGACAAATGTTTACAAGCCTGATTCTGCATCTGATGCTTGAATACTTACCTTTCGGTATAAGTGATTATGATGTGACAGGCACTAAGCCTATACTAGGAACTGCATTAATGCTAAGAATGTGAAGACTGTATTGGCCTTTGTCTTTCATTATCACACTTTAATGCAGGCTATCAGTGTGGCAGGAGAAAACAAAGTACTGGGTGGTAGGCAGTGAGATTAGTTCTAAGGATGAGAGGGAGATGTGAAATGGGGAAATTGTCAGGGACCTTTGCAGACATGACTCTGTTTTAGCTAGAATGATTGAAGTTATTTTTGCCAGAGGGTCAACAAAGGAGAGAGGAACAGAGGGAATAGCCTGTCTGAGGTAGGATTGCTTGATGGTATGTAGGTACTTCATGAGGATTAGCAAGGATACCCTGAGAACTTACGTAAATGCACTATGACCACTCATCACAGCAGTCTAATCCCCTAAAAAACAAACCTGGATGAAAATATGATGTTAACCATTCTTATTTCTGGCCCCTTCCCCACCTTACCTGCCTTGGGAATTCATGGGAAACATGAATTTAATTTAATTTCACTGTTACATTTCTACTGTTCAAATATTTGAAAAGGGTGGTTGCTCCTATGAAGACAGTCTGTTCCCCAACTCTGCTGCTGCCTGACCATTTCTGCTCAAAGTCATACAGCCCTACTTTCTGGGCCTGTTCTTATTGTTACAGATTTATGGACCTGTAGTCTCCCAGTTCTTGTCTGTCTCAGAGTGAAGCATTTTATATCAGATGTATCCTGACTAGCATGCAAACAAGAGTATCATTTCTTTGTTCTTTTTATCAAAATATTGACTTTCAGACTATGGTGGTGAAGCCTTGTTCTGTTTCAGTGACCGTTCCAAACTACCCTCTTGTATGTCTAGTCACATTAAATGGACTTAAGCTGTACTTGTATCCTGTTGTTACTTAACATTTAATGAATTTCTGGGAGTCCAAAGAAAACTGGAGAGAATTCGAGTACCTTATAATGGAAAATGCAAGACCCAAATTCATTTCCCTTGGAGTTTTACTGTGTTTTGATCTATTGAACTTGTTAAATGCATGAGCCTGTGTTTTATATAGCTAATGGTATTTTGGATCTCTTTTTGATATGTGTTGGTTTCACATCCATCCAAACATCTGGTGTGGATATTTTAGACCACATTGGGTTTTCTATCAGCATGCTTTAAAAGTAAGCAATTCAGCTAAACATTATGAAGCCTTCTATACTATAAACCAAGGAGCAATTTAGTTGGCAGTGCAAAAGCGGAATGTAGAATGAAAATGAAATGAGATAAATTCCCCCTAGAGGCAGTGCACGTTGTACACCCTGTGGGGATGAATGCTGATACTGTACATAAAGTGTGCTTTTATAAAAGCTTAGAATTCCAAATATTTATCATGGCAGCATTTTATACTCAAATCCCATAATGAATATAGTGTCATTTTCTCTTTAGTTCTGATAGTTTGAACTAGTAAGTGATGAGACCTTGAAACTTCAGCTAAATCCTTTGAAACTCTAAAACATGTATTATACGTTGGCAATGAGGGGCTGTTCAAATTATTTTATGCTATTATAAACATAGTAAAGGCTCAAATGTTTTAAAATATTTGTTTTAATTTGAAGAGGTATCAGAATAAATCAAAGTGCCATTCTAAAACCTAGGGTTTTATGCTACCATGATTAAGTCTGAGAAACAAAGGTTGTTTTTGTTGTTCTAGCTTGTAATTAGAATCCTAGAAAGCAATGAGAGTGGTTCATTTTGTTTTTAACTTTAAACAGTCTTCTATTTATTCAAATTGAATGTTACTTTGGAAATTAAGAGATACATTGACGTTGAGAATGTGCATCATTATGAGTGTTTTCTGTTTGCTTGCTTGTGTAGTAGTAGAATAGTTCTCAGTGGTGAAATTGGTTTACAAATACCAAGAGAATATGCTAGTCTCAGTTCTAAACACACACACACACACACACACACACACACACACACACACACACATTTAAGTATCAGAATTTCTTGTACTTGTTCGGTACTTATTCTCCATTTGAATATTGGGTATTTCCTTATTTGACTGCAGTAGTTTTTATGCATAGAAATGTAAATGTATTATTTTGTTTTATAGTTTTCACATAATGTTTTTCAATATCATTTGAAAAGATTGTTTGGATCAATCCATCCTTTGAAAACAATGTAGGTTATGAGGGTTTTTTTGTTATTTTTTTATTTTTATTTTTTTTACAATCACTCTAAGATAATTAAAGAACTAAGCTGGGCACATGTTTGTTATGAGTTACATAGCAAAACTCTGTCTCAAACAAATCAAAACAAAAACCATAAAAAACCATAACCAATAACTGAGAACTAAGGAGATAGATCGCTGTTATCCACAAATGCTAACGGGATAGTAAGTAGATAGATAAGTCACCTGCTGTAGATTAAGTCTCAGGGCATTTGTCCCATTTGGGCAAATGGAACTTTATTTTTGGCAGACTTAATGTGATGAAAGGGGAAAACAAAACCAAGTTTTGGGGTAAATTTGATTTAAACCCTCTTGTCTTCCCTCGGGATCCACAGGGGCACTTGCTTTTGTGCTGGCAGAGTGGAGATGAAGGGGGTTTCTGAGATGGAGTGACTAGGCATAAGCCTTCAGCCTACTGAGAGCTAAACACCCTTTCCTTGGGAGTTGTAAACCCTTAAGCCTAGGATTTAGTTACAGACCTTGAGGAATTTGTAGAACCCCTTGGTTCTGACAGAAGCTAACAAAATTTCTCTCTGGAGAGAATTGCCACCAATTAGACCCAAGACTAATTTTTAAAAGGCCCTGAGCAGAACACAGCAAAAAACAACAAGGCACTCAGGAAAAGGTAGTTTCTAGGGAGAACTCTTGTTTTATATCTTCTTTCTGCTCTTAGCTTTTCTCTTTCTCTTTTCTCTTTACCTGCTCACCCTTCTTCAGTTAACAGCTGTTCCGGGTAGTTTCATTGGAAATCATTTTACTTGTCAGTGCTCATATGGTTATCTCCTTCTTTATAATTTTGCATATTTGTTATTTGGACTTTCTGCTTGACTTTAGGTTTTATTTTAATTCCTATTTTTTTCTTCCTAAATTTATTAGTAAATCTAGTAAGGGTACTATGTAAGTTGTTTCAGCCTTTTAGACTATAATATAAGCAAAATATATTCCTATCATTGCCATTTTATAGTCAATATGATGACTAATCTGGCGTCGTTTTTGTAAATGTCACTTCAGTCATTTTTCATGCTTTGAGCAAATACCATCTCTGTTATTCCTAAAGTCTCATCAATCCTGCATTTAAAAATATTGTTACCATGCTGAAGTCATGTACCTTTAGTATGGCAATGACCATCTCTGTGGTGTCCTCATTTACAGACCCATACTTGAATGGTGTGATATTTTATTGTTGTTGTTTATTTCTCACTGGATCTGCTTTGTAGTCACTACTCATTCAGTCTGTGGGAAGATTGTATTTCTTAGCAGAGAAGTAGAATGGATGATATTTGCATGAATGAATGAGTGAATGAATGAACCTTTCTCCTTAGATGAGTTATTAGTGTTAGGGAAACATGAGTGATTCATAGGTTGCTGTACCATTAAAGTCCCAACCAACTGTCCACCAAGAGCCTAACATATTTTATTTTATGTATCTCATTATTTTATTTTATTTAAGGTTTCTTTTTTTCTTTTTTTGCATAGTGTCTCATGTAGCTCAGGATGGCCTTAACTTACCTGATCCTTCTTCCTGGGATATAAGTATGTGATGCAATGCCCTTCTCCAGAATTAATCTCTAGGTCCAAAGGCATTTAATTCCTGTGGGGTTAATAAAAACAAAATCTTTACTTAACTGTAAGTAAACAGGTCAATACAGTTTATCTAATAAAAAGAATACAAGGACATTAAAATTGCAGTGTTTTAAATAGTCAACCTTGATTGTAAATACTTCATTTTATATAATATTTTGGCAAAAAAAGACTTCTTTGATGATGATACAGCTTGTGAACAAATAGACATAGTTTGTTAGGTTTAAAATAACCGATAATCTAGTACTTATTTTGGCAGAAAAAGATGACCCCAAGGCAATCTTAGTTTTGGTTATGACCAAGTGCTAATGCCTAAAGTTAAACCTACGAAGCATTTATGAAGTACTTGCTGCTCTACCCAGAAAAGTGAGGATGTGCAGAGCTGTCGTTAAATATGAGAAGACAGATGCCATGATGGGCCCACAAACATAGTCAACCTCTCTTAGAGGAGAGATTCTCAGAATTAAATTTTTCACAGAAAGTAATTCATAGATGCCCAAACAACATTTATTCTACTAATGATAGAAAAACTTCCTGCCCTACAGATTAATAACATTACTGGTAACTTCTTACATTTGAAGACCAAATTCTACAACTTAAGAAAATAAGTCTACAATTAGTATGTTGAGAAGAAAATGAAACACCTACATTTTCGTTCAGAAACGTAGTGATTTTACTTTTTTCAAGCAGAAAATTTTAAAGATTTGTTTATTTATTTTATTTACTACTGTCACTCTCCTCAGACTCACCAGAAGAGGGGATTGCAGATTGTTGTGAGCCACCTTGTGGTTTCTGGGAATTGAACTCAGGACCTCTGGAAGTGTAATGAGTGCTCTCAACCACTGAGCCATCTCTTCAGCCACCTTTAAACAGAATTTTAAGGTCAAACTATTGGATTATTTAATGTGCTAGTATTCAGGTATTGGATTATGAGAAGTTTTCTTATTGTCTTTGTGATCTGTGCTGCCAGAATTTTTAAGGGTCCCCAAATCAGTCACAGCAACATAGGTTTTGTAAGAAAAACAATTTAATTCATGTTCCTAGTGGGACTGGAAAAGCTTCTATGAACTCAGACCCTCAAAAATTCGATCTGTGGTTATAATTCTTTAGTATTTTAGTTAAACATTTCAACAAGATTTTTATGCTACTATTTTATTTGGAGCAGTGTTGTGATTTTTCAAAGTAATTTCTCTTATGGAAGCTTTTGAATCTATAAAGATATATCAAAGACTTTTTTGATTGTCATTATTAATTGCACGAGATAGCAAACACATGGCAATAATAATATATTAGAAAACCATTGTGGTTTACCTTAATATATTCTTTCAAAGCCCCCTTGTTAATAGTTGTGCCTTTAAGGGCTTGAAATAATACATTGCCACATCTTCATTAGGTCATTTTTTTGCCAGAACATAGTCCAGAAAGGAAATAAAACCCATTTAACTGATGTACACAGACACAACGAAGTATGCCAACAACTTTTTGTAAAATGTCTTCTATTTGAATCAAATGAGACAGAGGTTCTGAACAGCACTTTTTACTAATAAAAGAGGTTTCACAGCCCCTTTGGTAACCACCAAGTAGCAGTTTTGGAGAGGAGTAGCAACATGCTAATGACTTTTGATAATGTTGTCCCTCCTAATTCCAGTAGTAAGTTTTGAAAGGTGTGGGTCACAGCCATGTATTTACACTGTATTAAGAATGGTGAGAATCCAAGACATGTGGGCCATCATCTTTGAGTTGCATCTTAGAATAAAAGAAGTTTTATTGTTTGTAGAAGGATAAAAAGTGGAAAGGTCACTTGTGTAGGGTTTTCACAGATCCTGCCTGCTCATGAGAGCATCAGAGCACATCCAGAAAAACTCCCTGACTCAAGATGCACAATGGTGATGCCAATGAGACTTGAGGTATCCCTACACTTGGTTAGTGGAATGTTCTTCTAGGGCTTGTATTAAGAAGCAAAGGCATGTGTGTTTTAGACAATGACAGTGTTCATGTACAGAGACCATCAAACAGAGAAGAAAGCAGCAATATCATATCATTGCGCCCTCTGCTTAGATTCATTCTTTGTGCTGAATTACATGAATATTTTATTGGTCAGGAGACAAGCTCAGAGAGCTTTTTCATTTTTGGACTAGAAGATAAATGAATGAGTAGACAGCTTGAATTTGAATATGTCACTATTTGACCCCAAAGATTGTGTGTGTGTGTGTGTGTGTTAGATTGTTCTTCTGACGAGATTGCTGAATAAGAAGTTAAAATAGGGTGTGTGACCATTGGAATGTTTTTAGGTAAGGTAAGTTAATTGAGAAAAAATGTTCTTTTTTTTTTAAAAAAAAAAGAGGAAAAATGTTCTTAATTGAAAATTAAATGTTATTTTCAGAATTATATGACTAAGTCAAAAACAAATTTTATTATTTTGCTATTCTAGAAAATGCTAGGTAGTTCAGAAAAACCAAACTGCAAGTTATGAAAAAATATGACCATGCAATGGTTGCTGAAGAAGGGTCCAGGAAGAGAAGACGGCATCATGAGAGTGTACCTGGTGTTTAGGTATTTCCAGGGTATGCTTTACAGACTCGGAGCACTGGCTGCTTACTGAAATGGAATGCTTCAAAGCATCACTGTGCTTATGTGGTCTTCCTGGCCTTCATTTACTTTCCTATAAAAGGAAGGATAACATTGAAAAAAATAAGAGTGGGAATTTCTTTTTATTGACTGCTGAGTTTGTGTGTAGGTTGGTATGACTAATTACAAGGGTAATTCTTTTATTTTAGTAATGTTCAAAAGTCTCCGATGCAGGGAATAGCCCTTTTTCATTTTTCAAACTATACAAAAAACAACCCTCATTAGAAATTTGAATTGAGGAATTTTATTTGGATTAGTTTATTACAGCTACTATTTGAAAAACGAAGGGTAATTGACTAATCTAGGATCTGGGAGCGATTTTAGAGACTGGAAAATTGGATCTCCATCTGCCACTTGAATAAATAAGCAAATTCTCAGATGTGAGCCCAACCAATTGATGTGAAGGGGTCTGTTTATGAGATTGCTTGTGATCATTGGCTTATGATCTTTATGACTTAGACAATCATTTGTTTCCCTTCCTCAAATTTGTCAAATCCAGAATTTTACTGTCTCTTCATTGTAGATTTTAGTGCTTGGAAAGGGAAGTCATGTAAGAAAACTATGTATGAGGGAGAAAGGAAAAGCTAAGTTACACATATAATCAAATATAGCCTTTAGAATTTGACCTAAGGATTGTAACCAGGAAACTTTTACCTGCTTTTATCTAAAATATAGTCGACTTCATCCTTTGCTAGATAAAATTCTTGATGAAATACTTGTTAACTTTTTTTTTTCTACCCAGAGCTCTTCTGAAGATATACCATTATGGTTGTGTGACTTATAATTTATTATATTTTGAACATTATTTATTTTTAGCTTTCTTATTTTTTCTGTTCACATCAAGAATCATTTCTACTAATGTGGAATATTTGAAATACGTACCTCTAATTGACTAGTGTGTTTTAATAATATACTTCCACTTAAGTATGCCTGTCAGAAATCAATAGCAAATAAAAATATAGTTTTAAAATTATTTGATAGACTTAACTACAAAACTTTAGTTATTTTAAGAATATTTAAATGTCCTGAAGACTTTATATAAAATTAAGGCAGATTTTTTATTTTTGAAGCCACAGGCATGACCTTCAACTCCTATCTGTTTGGAAGATGTCTAGCCCAGGTTTTCAAAACACTCAGAACTAACCAACATGTCAGAAGAACTATTCAGTTGGTACTCTGAAGACATATTTTAATTTTAATTAATTTGATCTGATTCTTCTTAAGTAGTTGATTTTGGTCTTTTCTCTTATTTAATTCTACAATGTAAATCAGAACAATTCAGGTTGTTTTAGAATTAAACTTTTTTGAAATGTTATAGATACTTGAAGAATTACAGATTATTTAAGTCTAGATCCTATTTTTGCCAGTTAACTTTGATAGTAGATTTTTCTATTGTCCTAGAGGTTCTGGTCTTGATTTAGGATTAAGCCATATGGATAAGATTGTAAGGGAGAGTGATTATGGAAGATATTAGCATTTATTAAGTGCCTGACATTGTGCTGAAGTCTTTATGCTTTTTGAGACATCTCATTTTGTATTAATGAAAAACACAGTTCCTGATTTCTAACTCCACTCCCCAAGAGCTTGGATTTGCCAGGTAATCTGGAGAAGATCTACTTTGCTTTGTTAATGATGAATGATGGCTAGTAGTAATTGTTGGAAAATAATTTTGCCTCTAAAATAGATACCTTGTTATAAAGGATAGTCATGTTTGAAGTCTTTACCAGGAAACATATTGGACAGTTGTGTCTTTGACTACATTGAAGCTTTTTGTGTGTGTGCATTTGACAAGGTCTGATGCTATACATTCCTGGATGACCTGGAATTCCTAGATTCTCCTACCTCACTATATTTAATGTGTGCTTTACAGATGTGTACTGCCATGTACACATGTAGCCTCAGGATTATTACTTATAAAATTGGCATGTTGAATAAAATCAGTGCTTTCAAATTAAAAAAAAAAAAGTAATTTCTCACCTCTGCTCCCCATTGTGGTCACAGGGTTTGTATTTTAAAATGCATTTCAGCCTATGGGTCTTTGATGAGTTGTAAACCTATTAAAAGTGAGACATGAAGGCCTCCCATTTTTTCTGGGATAAATGGTAGATCTGAAAAAGGGACTCTTGTAGTCCCTGTAATGCTAAGCCTGTGCAGTATACAGCAGGCAGTGACTGATTCCTATCTTCCTCAGCTGGTTGTCCTTTGCCCTGGTAGGCTCTCATTGCTTTGGAGTTGAATTTATCAAAATTCAGCAAGATTGGAATACAGACTGACCAGCAAAAGAGAGAGATGTGGTATTCAGTGTATGCTACAAGTCTTTTCCTGATTGTGGAAAGAATTTGAGGAGTGTCAGAGGAAGTTGTTAATTGCAGCCAACCACTAATGCTAACCAGAGGAATAGCCCTTGGAATTACACACATTTTCTGTTTGCTTGTGCATGCATGTATATGGAGTACCTATCATGTTCATTTATTTCATTACTTTAATCAATTGTTTATTGTTTTATACTATTGTTTATATATTGGCTTCCTTAGGGATGGGAAAGCGCATCCAGGTTTCTGTCATATTAGACATGAGGTTGTTTTCCCTGTGGTTCTGTCTCCTGTATCTATGACTAGGGTAAGGTTGAGCAGGATGCTGGGCCAATTTTATTGCTGGCTTTTGAAGTCTATTTTTTTTTCTGGTAGTTATACATGTATAAAATGAGCGGCTCTGTGAAGCCTCTTTGTGGGTATGTGATGCCATTTTGTTTGATGCAAAAGTGGCGACTTCTGAGGGACATGCATATTAATTTCAAACTTCAGAGAACTCACTGAAGAGAGAAATGATGGGAAGTTTTTGTTCTAAACATCCCAGAAAAGGCAGAGGCCTCTCCTGAAATGCTCATCATTGAGCCTGGTAGCATGTACCTCAGGAAAGCACAGATGGTCTTACAGGGAAAAGGCAAACAAACAGGAGCCTCTTTGACACACAAGAAAAGAGAAACTGAAGAGTCCAGACAGTAGAGGAACAGAGGCCTCTGGGACAGACAGGCAGCTTCCAGGTATGTTGGAAGAATCTAGAATAGAGGTGTTCATGCCACATGTAGCCCTGTAAAGTCCCTCTTGTGTGACTTGGGCAGTCAGGGTAATTGATGTTCATTCTACTGAACTACTCAGTGAAGATGACAGCTTCCTTGTCTAGAGTTTTTACAGCATGCATGATGCACAAAGCTTTGTTTTCAGATTATTCTTGTCTGTAGTTTTCATTTCTGGTTTTCCCAGAAACCCTCATTCTACCATTATTTTTACTTTACTTCAGAAGGAAGTTTTAAAAACAGACTAGTCTCTCTGAGCTCCAGTATCCTTATAGTGAAGAGTAACTAGATATGTTTGGAATACTTGCCCCATCTCCAACCCCCAGCACTTTGCCTGAAGTGCTGTGGTCCCTTCATCACGTAGTGATTATAGAAGTTAGCATGAGAGGTGGTGGATGGGGTTTATAGTAATGTTCCTTGTGTACTGCATGTGTAATTTAAACATTTTAGTGTTGAAAACAAAGCCATTACTGTATTTTTTTCTAGGCTTTCTAAACCTGAGTCAAAGGGTCACCTTCAGCTAATTTTATCAGATAGGCGATCATAGATGTATCTAGTTTTGACAAACTATAGAAATTTCAAATATTTATTGAAATGACATACAGAACAAGAAAATAAGGCTCATATTAGAGCACGGTGGATAGCAAAGTAAAAGTGTTGTTCTAGCAATTACAGATACTTCATTGTATTTGCCTCTGCTACAGTCCATTGCAATGATCTTTAAAAGAATGATGCTTGTTGTTCTTGGCATTTATTGATTCCATTCCGTATTGTGTGAAGGATCTATTGCTTGTCCTAAAATGATGAAATTGAGAGAAGATTGGTTTTGGATGACTTCCAGTATATTTCCTTAAACTACAGTTTCCAGAAATTAGTTACTCAAATACAAAACACAGCTTCATAATCTATTCCCTGCTGCTATGAAACCAGAACTTACAGGCTGTGTTCCTAGATCTTGGACAGAATTGGAAATTTCAACATGTTTTAGACAACAATATTATTTCTTTGTTTGACAAGTTCTATTTAAACAAATGGTTAGGTGACCTGCCTTAGGAACCACAATGTTGTGTGGGGACATTTGTCCAGATGAGTCATGAGGAATGGCTCATGAAACCTTGAAGAACTGAAGTTTCTAATGCTGTGAAGAGACGCCATTACCAAGGCAGATCTTATACACCAAAGCCTTAAATTGGGTTCTTGATTACAGTTTTAGAGGTTTAGTCTATTAGCATCATGGCAGAGAGTATGGAGGCATGCAGGCTGGTGCTGGAGCTATACCTGAGAGCTACAACTCGACACATAGCCACAGAGAGGGGGGGGGTTCTGTTGGGAGGGGGAGAGAGAGAGAGAGAAGAAGACACACATAGACAGAGAAAGAGACACAGAGAGACAGAGAGAGGTAAAGAGAGAGACAGAGAGACATACTGGGCTTGGCATGGGCTTTGGAATCCTTAGAACCCACCCCCAGTGACACACTTCCTCCAACAAGGCCACATGTCCTAATTCTTTAAAATAATACCACTCCCTGGTGACTAAGCATCCAAATATATGAGCCTATGGGAACTGTTCTTATTTAAGCCACCACTGATGATGAATATGTGTCTCCTGCATATATATATGAGGATATATATATATATATATATATATATCTTGAGTTTTTTTAGGAGATCTAAGTTTTAAGGACTATTTAAATTGTTTTAAGATAACTTATTAGTTTAAACAATATATTGACAGTTAATGTTTTCTGTGGCATAAGTGAAGGAAAAGCCCTGTGTCTTAAACATGATTTGTATTCATAGCCAAGCATGCACACTCAACACATAGCCTCCTGCTGGGTATGAACCTTCTGATTTATTTGTTGATTTCTTCATCATTAAAGAGTTCTGCAATCAGCATCAGGCTTTGCTACCCCCTTGTGCCTCTTTTTCTTCTTTGTGGCCTTAATGGTAGTATCTACATTTCAGAAATGAAAATGAGGCCTGGGTATGTGCTGCTCACTGCTCACTGTCATGCTAGGGTGTCACCTAAGGTGAGACACAGAGATATGTGTCAGTGGTTTTTACCATTGCTTTTCACTTTGCTGCTCAAATGCTTAGTGGCCTAGGATCTTTATTTTTATTCAGTGATATCTTATTCATTTCAGTTTAATTGAGGAACTTGGGGTGCTCATTATTCGCTTTACTACATCATTAGTGTCCTGTGTTTATTTTGCTGTTCCTTAATTGAGCCTGTTTACATATGAAGTAGTTATGTGGGTTATGCACATATGTATAACATTGTTTTTGTCCTCAAGAAATTCATTACCTATTCTTTGGATTCAAAGAGAGAAAATATTAAGTGTTTGTTAATACTGGTCATTGTTGTGCTTATAAATAAAATGGTCCTTAAAATTTGTTAGTTAAGGTCAATGCACCTAAGAAGAGACCTAAAAAAATCTGTGTAGAAAAAAAAACAGTAAATAAGACACCTGGTGTTTCTATTCAGTATAGCCTAGATGATTCTAATAGCTACTATAGCCAGTTAAAATAGGAATTTAGGGTTGGCAGCTTATAATTCTGGTTTGACCCAATTAACTTCTGGGGTGTGGGATTGGTGTGGTACACCCACTTGGAAAGTCAGATTTTTCAGAGCAGCTGTGAATAATTGGACTGTGGACAAAGCAAGTCATTGGAAAAAAAATTCAGGGTTCTGTACTTGGCTTGACTTTAGAGTGATCTGTTTGGTTGTTCTGGAATAGGGCCCTGGCTTCCATGGATAAGCAAGAATGAGGAAGCATTACCTAAGGGTAGTAACTTTCTTATGTGCTAATGGAGATAGTCGCAGTTGAGCCAGTCAAGAGCTAACTGATAGTGTTCCATGAAATGCTGTTGTGCATTAACTACAAGGAATTCCTTGGACACACCTGTATTCAGAAATCAGGACTTCAGAGAAAGCAGAATAGGCATGGTAAGAAAGGATGGTGGAGAAGAGGGTAATTATCTCAGGATCCAAGATTGAGCAGGTCTCAGCTTTAACATGTTGCTAGGGCAAGGATTAATAGCTGCATATTAGAGAACCCCATTAATATATATATATATATATATATATATATATATATATATATATATATATATATATATATATATATCATGAACTTACTTTTCAAAAATATTTGATAGTTTTTTAAATAGAATAGATTACATTTGATTTGTAATTTCATGCTATTTATTTTATATTTTGAACAACAGCTTCTACTCTGAGAAACCATACAGAGGCTTCCTAGATTGACAAAAATGTCATATGAACAAATTGTCAGCTAGCACCTGGAAAAAATGTTTAGCAGAGAATAAATACATTTCAAATGTGTAAGTATGGTTGGTTAGGATAGACCTTTCTTCCCTTTCCTCCATTTGTTTTTACTCTGCACCTCTCAATTTGGCTTTCTTTTAAACTTTTCTAGATTTTCTTATTTCTTATTCTCATTTCAAATATACTTTATTAGACTTTGACACATAGGTTTAAAAAACCTAGTATAGCAAAATAATCCCAAAGCCAAAACCTTTTAGAATCAATTTGATACAAAACATAATTTATTATAGGATCTGCTTTTGGGGTGATGGAAATATTCTTTGTATTTTTTTTAAATCACTTTATTAAGTGCTACCTGTTGATGTTTTAAATTTGCAGATTTTTTTCACATGGCCTATAATTAATTATTTATTCCTCATATCTTTATTTGTGTATCAGGTGTTTATATAACTTGTCTGTCACCTGTGTGGGCAGTAAACTAACACGTGTGTTAATTCATCACTACTTTTGACCAGTAACATCAGAGGTAATAACAAGTTTTATTTATTGCTGCTCTTTTTAACCACTTGGCCTATTTCTAACCTTCAAATAGCCTCTGTAAGCACATCTGACATACAACACAAGTAACTTTTGTCTTGTTATGGAAGTAGGCCAAATTGCTTGACATAATGACAGGTGAGATTTTATTTAGTGCTGTTGAGACATTGAGTACCTTGAGTGCTTTGTCCTCCAAATTGTTTTGACTTTCATGTTTCAGACAACGATTGCCGTATTGGCCTCCCATATTGAGTGTAGAATATGTTTGCAAGCGCATGGTCGTAATAGAGTGTAACTTCAGCTACCAATATCTTAATCATTTCATATATCCTGTTTATTAGTTGATTATAATATTGGTTTTATTGTTAGCTTTTACTGTCGTTTTGTTTGATTTGTGTATATACATAATATCACATTATGAGAAATATAACAACTGTGTTTATGGTAATTAATGTTTGTGGGTTTTTATTCTTGGTCTTTTAGGTTTAAAATGGAATTTCTTTTTAACTTTACTTGCAAACTAAAAAGTATAACAAACTCCATTACTGCAAGTAAGTGAACTGTAGGAAACAAAATTAAAGATTTTCCTCATGATGTATAATTAACATAAATAATAGAATAATTTGTTGGAGCAAGAAATGTCACAAAACTAGACTAATCTCAACTTGAGTCATATTAAAATATTCCACATGATGACAGATTCACCTTTTTTCTTTACAGATGAAAACATACTTATTTAATACCTTTTAAATTGCAAGGACTATGGCAGGAATAGGAGAGGCAACTGTCATGCAGAGCCTCTGTTCTCCTGTGCTTGGGTGTTACAGCTTTTGCTTTTGGCTTATAGGGCAAATGCCATGTTTGTAGGAGGTGAACAACAGCAACAAGGTCAAAGGCAGACAGATAAAATAGCTTTTATTGAAAGTTGAATATTCTGTTTATGGCACCTATAATTCTTCAAGTGAGAAGGAACTATTAATACATGAATCTAAGACTTAGAAAAGTATTGAATTTGTCTCAAATTTCTGCTAAGAATTAAAAAATTCCACAGTTCTTTCTTTTACAACTCATCTCTCAGTACAGGTTTTAGACCCATATTGTTAACTTCTTAGGAGTAAGCGTAATTCCAAACTTAGTCCTTTGGTTGGTTGTTCAACAAAGAAATTTATTGTTGTAATTTCATTCTTACTTTTAAAAATAAACAACTAAAGAAGCATGATTAGCCTTGAAATTTTACAACACACAATTATAATGTGATCTATTCACATGTAGTCTAAAACAAGATTTTTATTTTAGTGCAAAATAGTAATATATGTCATTAATTCTTAGAATCTTCAGAAATAAGTATTTATTCTCCATGTCCAAGTATACAGAACTCCTTTTCTTATTTTCATCATAATCAAGCAAGAATTGTAGTCAATAATTTAATAATACCTAATATACCTATAATATTTTTAAATAGATTTACTTGTGGAATTTCCTAGTGTTTGGATGAGTTGGTCCTCTGATTCTGTGGGTTCTGCATTTCTTGATTCAACCAGAGATGAAAAATAGTTGAAATAAAAAAAGAAGTTGCATTTTCTTGTCATTCATCCCTAGTCCGTGTACTGTACTCTATGTTTCTATTGCATTGGGTACTATATATAACCTAGAAATTCATTACGTGCATCTGTGAATTGGTGTGCATCCCCAGTGTGCATGTGCCTGTTGAGGCCAGAACAGGGCATCATATCCCCAACAACCTGAGTTACAGGTGATTATGAGCAACCACCAGGGTGCTGGGAAACAAGCATGGGTCTTCTGCAAGAACAGTAAGGGCTCTTAACAGAATTGTCTCTTCATCCCCCTTGAGGATTTTTTACAGATTACTTTATTTAAGATTTTACCACAAACCAATGAGTGTACAGGGAGGGATCCATAGCTCCAGATACATACATAGCAGAAGGTGGTCCTGTCTGACATCAATGGGATGGTAGACCCTTGGTCCTGTGAGGTTTGATGCCCAGTATAGGGGGATGCTGGAGTGGTGGTGGGGAGATGGTGGGTGGGTGGGTGAGCACCCCCATAGAGGTATAGAGGAAGGAGAGAGGGAGGATATGGAATGGTTTTTTTTTTTAAAGAGGGGTAACTGGCAAGAGGGATATCATTTGAGATGTAAACAAATGGAATGATTAAATAAATAAATAAATAAATTAGAACTACCATATTATTTTTTAAAAAAGAATTGTGTACACATACACAGTGTATTTTGATCATTTGCCACCACCTGCCTTCCTGTAAGTCCTCCCAGATCTGCTCCTCCATAACTCCCAACTTTTTGTTCTCCATGTTCTACCTTACCTGTCAAGTCTAATTTATGGTGCCAAAATATTCACAGGTGTGAGGCCATCCACTGGCACATACACCACTTGAAGAGGCCACACTTTTAAAGAAAACTGATTCTTTCTTTCCCAGAAGCCATCAGTTGTCAGTAGCTCCTTAGCTAGGGGTGATACTTTTAAGCCACTTGCCCCTCTGTGCTGGACTGTTGATTGGCTTCTTTTTGTATAGGTCTTGTTGCAGTATCATCCTCTGTGCATTCAGGAGTGTTGTGGTCCTGGGATGCCCAGAAGACACTGCTTTTCTCTAGTCCTCCTTGACAGATGGCTCTAAAACTTTTCAGCATCATCTTCTGAGATGGGCCCTGAGCTTTTGCGGCAAGGGATGGCTTTTAAAAACCCATTTGTGGGGACCTCATAAAGTTGCAAAGCTTCTGTAAGGCAAAAGATACTGTCAACAAGACAAAAGGGCCACCAACAGATTGGGAAAGGATCTTTACCAATCCTAAATCGGATAGGGGACTGATATCCAATATATATAAAGAACTCAAGAAGGTGGACATCAGAGAATCAAATATCCCCATTAAAAAGTGGGGNTGCGCTCATGTCTCTAGCTGCATATATAGAAGAAGATGGCCTAGTTGGCCATCATTGGGAGGAGAGGCCCCTTGGTCATACAGACTCTATATGCCCCAGAACAGGGGAATGCCAGGGCCATCACGTGGGAGGGGGTGGGTAGGGGAGCAGGGCGGGGACGCGGGAGGGTAAGGGAAAATTTCTGGATAACATGTGAAATATAAATGAAGAAAATATCTAATAAAGAGAGGAAAAAAAAAAAACCCATTTGTGGTTGTGTAAATCACTGACACTTGTTCTCCATATTTTGACCATTTTTAGTTTCTCTGCACAAATAAACTTCTCTGAAGAGATCTGAGAGCTAACGTAACATATGAATAAGTAGATAAGAATTTAGAGGATAGTTTGATTCTATGTCAACTTAATAAAATAATAATAGTAAGTTTACCCATGACACCTTTCACCCCCCCCAATCATGGATTTCTTACCAGATTTACAGTAGATTTACAGTACCAAGCATATGTTTTCTATGGTGGAGTGGGTTATTAATTTAATTAGTGCCCAGCGTGTGATAGTTTACCTCAATTGTTAGTCAGGGGTGTCTTGCAGACCTGTAAACAATACAGTCTATTGCCATTGCCTTTAGTTTTCCAGCAGTTATACTATAGTCACTGGGCATGAAGACATAATTGGTAATGATAAAGATGCCTCCTCCTTGCTGGCTATCTTTCCCAGTACTCAAACATGTTTTATACAGGATTCTAGGGTGGCTATATCCATTAGCATTCTTACTGAGCTGTGAACCTGCTAGCTCTAACAGTGAGCTCATGGCAAGAAATACCATCATAGGTTCAACTGAGACTAGAGTGTTTTTTTGGGGGGTGGGGGCTCACTTTCTGATAAAAGATGAATTTTTAAAGTATTATATAGTAGGATGTGTGTAGGTCATTTGTAAGTTCTACACTTTTTATATATAAAAAAACCTTAGAGTTAAGAGTTTTGATTCATTTTGAGGAGAGAACGTGACCCAGAAAGGAGCTGCTGTGCTTGCTGTTGCTATGTGGGCCTTCTCAATGCCTCCCTCTAGGGCATGAGGAAGATTCTTCTCTCAGGCCCCCTCCTCTAACCGCAGATGGGAAATTGCTCCAAGGCCAGTGAAGGGAATATTGTTGGTGGTACTTTCCTTGGTTTCTTATGCTGATCTGTGCATAACTGTGGTCAAGAATGATTAACATATAGTTCTCAATTTTACTCAGCTGCCAAACTTCTAGCAATAGAAAATAACCCAAGCCAACAAGCTTGCAATGGTTTAAGATTTCAGGTTTAAAGTCAGAACTCATAGCTATAAAGCATCTGAAAAGCTTTTAATGTATTATAAAGATGAAGAATGACTGATGGAATAGTTTAAGTCAGCACACAGCCTTTCTGCATCTGTCCTCTTCTCTCTTTCTTATTTGGCCCTATAATAAGGATTTGTAATTCCCAAAACGAACAAGCAATTTCAAGTCATTACTTTAAATGTTTTATTTTGATTAGTATATAATGTCATCTTCACTCACCAGAATAGCATATTG
Organism: Mus minutoides; assembly: GCA_902729485.2. NCBI lineage: Eukaryota > Metazoa > Chordata > Mammalia > Rodentia > Muridae > Mus > Mus minutoides. The sequence goes on from LR749752.1 coordinate 816,923, forward strand.
TGTTAAAAGATGCATTTGGGAGAAACAACTAATCTACAGAAAGAAAAAAACATGTTTTTCTTTATTTCCAAAATATCTTACAGACTTCTAGTTTCTTGTTTCAGAGGCTTGAGTTTCAGATGTATGAGAATGAAGGGTGAATAGAGCAGGTAATAAGATAAGAATCTTGTCAGTTATTCTGTCAGCGTCCACAGGGCCTGTCTGCACTCTTACTTCCCACCCCTTCCCTTTCCATCTTAAGGTTCATGTCATATTGGCTCATACTGACTTTTCTACTGACCTTGGGGCAATCAGCTTTGCCTCTGTCCAAGAGCCTCTTATTCCTGGCACTTTAGAAGTTTGCTTCTCCCTTTCTATTTTTTCCAGAGTTTACCAACTCAGTGAGCCCTCTTTACCATGTGTGCCTTACCGTGTGCCTGTTGCCAGTTCCTTGCTCCTTTCTCCATAGCTTCAACACTATCCAACATACTCTCTCAATATATATATATATATATATATATATATATATATATATATATATATATATATATATATATATATATATATATATATATTGGTTTTTTTCGAGATGGGGTGTCTCTGTATAGCCCTGGCTGTCCTAGAACTCACTCTGTAGACCAGGCTGGCCTCGAACTCAGAATCCGCCTGCCTCTGCCTCCCGAGTGCTGGGATTAAAGGCGTGCGCCACCACGCCCGGCTCATATATTTTGTTTCTGTGCTTATTGTCCATTCTCAATGAAGTACAAGACCTATGAAGGCGGAAGTTTGTATCTGAAGCCCCTTCTTGAATAGATGTTTTAGGTCTGGGGTGGTGAGGGCCTCCAGAAGATGCTCAGGTAATAATTGTTTGAAGGAATGGATGAAGAAATTTGTATATTCACAAAACTTAGGAACTGCTGAAGGATATGCAGTCTTATTTCTGGTGATAAATATTAAAGCCAAGCTAAGGCTAGAATTCTTTCCTCAGCTGCAGGGTTGTCGTTGTCATTGTTTTCATATTCTTTGCCACTGTCGTCATGGATATCATTTGTTTTTAATACATCCAAGAAGATTCTGATAGGCAACCATAGTTGAAGCCACTTCTCTAGTATTCGTTTAGAATTATTTAATACATAGTAAGTTGAAAATTTGATAAAATAATAGAACCCAACAAAGTAGAGGCATTAACTTGCAAAAGGCAGTGGTAAACGTCTGGAATCAGATTGCCTGTGTTTGAAATCTGCCTCATCATATTCCATCTCTGTGGCTTCTGTTTGTAAACCACAATGTCTTTATCTCTAAAGTGCAGAAATAGTATTGATCTTACAGGTCTTTCTAAGAGTTAAATGAACTTTATCAGTACCCTCACCTCATTCCATATTAATGGAGGTGAATACATTCCAATACCTCTAATAGATGCCCCAAAATGCAGATGGTATTGAACCTTTTTTATGTTGTGTTTATTCCTGTATACCTATGGTAAAACTTAATTTCTGAGGTGGACATAGGGTGATATTTACAATAACATAATGAGGTACAAGAATTCTAACATTATGCAAACTGTTATTTGAATCTCAATATTTCCAATTTTCATTTTTCTTTTGGTCATGTCCTGCAGTGCCTGTATGACCACATGGATGAGGTAAATGATGTTGCCATATTGGGTTAGCATTATGTAGCTCAAGTGATAATGGAATACCAGAACCTCAACATCCCAGGAACATTACTGAAAGTAGGGATCATATGAAGCATAGATGTGATGGTCACATGCATATCCTCAGCAAGCATAGAGAGGGATTGAGTGAAATTTCAGTATGCTACCCAAAGTACTGTGCAATTTAAAAAACTTAGCATTTATTTATTTCTGAAAATTTCCTTTCAATATATTTGGATTTGTAACTAAAGTTGTAGAGGAGGAAAAAACTAGTATATAGTACCTTATTTGATTGACTCTAAATTGTACATGATGCCAGACTACTTAGGAGGGGACATATAATTAATAGAATGTACTGGTTCACTTGGCAAGACTTTTTCTTATGGTGTGGAACTCAAAGTAAGGGATTGTGTTAAAATTATTGCTATCTTAGGTTAATTTATTTTATGAACTACAGATGATGAGACATTCTTATGTTGTTAAAGAGAATGCCTTAATTTCTTCTTCAAACTTAATGATTATGATAATAATTTTAGACAACTAAAGCAGAGAGGCACACACCTATAAATCTAGCATTCTATGGGTGGAAGCATGATGATCAGGAGTTTAATATCATCCTCAGCTACACAATGAGTTAGAGGCAAGGCAGGGACATATCAAAGTGTCTCAAAAGCAAATAAATAAATGAAAAAATAGTTCAAATAAACAACTTAAATTTACGGTTTCAATAACAACTATTAGGCATTTTTAATGTTGTGAGGACTGCTAAGTATTCAGTTTTTATAATATTAATAATAATTTTATTTTGAATGGTTATTTTGAAGCAGCTAGAAAAAACCTGAACTAGGATTCAAATACATTGAGCTTCAAAACTGAGTTTATTAATCACTAGGTTGTACTGAGTTTACTGTTTAATACATAGATATATGCATAATCCAGAGTGATTTATTTTAATATAATTTAGCGAGAACTATAAAAACAAGGGAAGCCCAGGTTCATATTTTCCCATGAACAGTTTAGTCATTTGTACAAAATAACAAAAATAACAATGTATAAAGTTAAGAGAGGAAGTTGTCCCCTTACATAGGAGGAAAATAATTTGACATCATTACAGCAGAATAAGCTCAGTGCAAAACCAGAGGCATTATACCCAGATGCAATAGCATATTAGAAGACTGTGGATGTCATGCAGTGAACAGCAGGCTAAGAACCATTGGCAGTTCTTTATATGACTGGTCTTGGGTAGTTTGACCAATACATTCAGGTATGGTTACCCTTCTGTTTATCCTTCTTGGGACTTGATGACTTTTATGAATTAAAGTGTTATAATTTTGCTGTATTTGAGAAATTTCTTTCTTTTGTATTATTCCCCCTCCATGAAACCCAATTATAGAAATGTTTTAATATTGCCCTACAGATACCTAAAATCTCTATTCTTGTTCACAGTTTTTTCTGTTACTCATAATTTACAGTTTTTTTACTGCAGCCCTTCCTTGTTCATACAAATTTGATGCTAATTTCATTTGCTATGTAACAAAGCCTATTTCATCTAAAATAATGCTTTTAGTTATAGATTTTTTTTCCTTATGAGACAAGATCTTGCTATGTAATCTGTCCTTGCCTTTGTCAGAGTCGTAATTCTCTTGTTTCCACCTCCTGAAGGAAATCCAAATAGAATTAGGAACACATATTGCCACACCCTTTCTAGAATTCCTTTATCTGTTTTCTTGTTCATGAAATTTTTATTTCTATGATAATATTTCTACTCACTCAGTTTTAGCATGGTTTTTAGAAGTCCTTGATAAAAATTAGAGTAGCTGCTTAGACATCCTATGTGGAAATGGCTCTTTGCTTCCACTCCCATCAGCCTCTGGATGGCTATCCTCTTGGGACTAAAAACCACCACAGCATTTGGGGAGGATGGCAGAGATTTCCAAGCAAGGCTAGACTGGAACATATGGGAATAGACAATAATGGAACTATCTGTCCAGTTTCTTCAGAACATTTTGATGAAGGAATTTATGTAGGACAGTATGTGGCATATCTAACTCTTAGGATTCCTCTCCTTTTTCCTGAAAGTGATGATAACAGAGTATATGACCAATAGTTTCTGAGAGTCTACCAAGAACACTTTGGGAACTTATTCCAGCTACAGACTTAGATGCCAACCTTTGTTTAGTTGCAGTGCAAGGCTCCTGCCAGTGTCAGGATCACCCTCCTGGGAGATCATTGTAAGACCTTCAGTACCAAAACCTCCTGATAAGAGGATTCTGTGAATGCAATTTAAATACAGCTTATACGTTCTAAATGTATAATATAGTTTAAAGCATTGCTATCTATCTTTGGTTATTTTAGAAAAACTCCACAATAAATTTGCTTCACTGAGATGCCCTCTGTGATTATGATAATCCCTCTCTCTTCCCTGTACTATCTCATTGTTCGGTGAAGTTACAACGATTAATGCATAGGGTGTATATTGCCAGAGTTGTGTGCTGCTCAGAAGTCTTAATGTTCACTGTGCAAGACAGTCTTGAGGGGTATTGCCAGAAAGTTGTGATCCAATGGATCTAAATGCCAGTTGCAGTACAACTTTAGTTTAGGGTGTGAATTGGGCATTGATTTTTAGCATATATTCAGGGTGCTTCTAATTTTTTTAATGTCTGGAAGTTTTCAAAAAAAAAGTAAAAGTGGAATTTATATTTAGTATCAGTTAATTTCTGGTGATTCACTTGTGTATTTGAGCTTATGTGTTTTACACACTTATAGATCTATATATACATATATGTAGAAGATATTTTTATTTGAATGAAAAATTAACCACATTTAATATAAGGTTTATGATGGATTTGGCAAATATTTTTAGTCTTATAACCACTATTCATTTTTCTTTATCATTCTCCTTTCAACAAGTATGGAAAATATGTCAAAAATAAGAATAATGTTTTTTATTCAAATAATCTATAAAATATGAATTCTAAACACCATTTTAGCTTCAGAACAGGAATGATGTACAGATTCAGCAAGCATTGTGAAGAGTTTTTTTCAGTGAAAATTAAGTATTTTCTGAATATTTTTGTCATTAGGGATTGGAAATAGCCATTTCCATGAAAATCTAATTATTTCAGATAAGGAGCAAAATAAAATTGTAACAAACAAATGTACTCTGAGAGATTTGTCACTTTGATTGTTTATTATATACTTTTATTGTATTGATGTTTTGCCTGCACATATGTATGTGAGGATGTCAAATATTTGAGTTACAGACAAATACACACAGACATACACACAAAGAGACACAGATTTGTAACTTTAATCTTTTCTGCTTTCTTAAGCAGTCTTTGCATTAATTAGAAATTTTGTATATGGGCACACATATGTATGTTCATTTTTATAACTATGGTGCATAAAGTTGTACACAGTGCAGTAACTGTTTAAAAATTTTCTGCTTAGGATCACAGAGCAAAAACATCTGCAAGTAAAGCTTCTTCATTTGGAAGGAAAAACTCATGGCTGAGGCCTTTGTAATTATGGATAAATGAACAAGAGGAAAGTTATACAGTTTTACTTTATACAAGTTTTATGTGACATGGAAGTTCTTGAAAAGAGATAGTAAAGAAAGAACATCTGGTGATTTTTTTTTTTTAATTCTGAGTTTTGTTAAGCCAACTTTCATTTGCCTGATGTAACTGTCTCGGGCTTAGTGCTTCAGTCTGCTGTAGGCCTAGCCCTGGAAGCTTTTAGTCTCTATACAATCTTATCTAGGCCTACAATGTTTTCAGCCTCTGAAACTTATTGTTGAATAAGTTCACCCTGTCTTGTTCTTTCTAATCTTTTATTGGCTGGTTCAACTCAGCTGTTCTGGCTCAAACTTTTCTCCAGCTGATTGATTCAATTTGGCCTGACTCTCTGTTTCTGTTTGTCTCTGTGTCTGTCTCTGTGTCTGTCTCTGTCTCTGTCTCTGTCTCTCTCTCTCTCTGTCTGTCTCTTTGTCTTTCTCTGTGTGTCTCTCTGCCTCTGTTTGTCTCTCTGTGTCTCTCTGTCTCTGTCTATCTGTCTCTGTCTCTCCCCACTCCCAAGTCCCAACCCCCACCCCTGTCTATCTGTCTTTCCCAAATTGCTCTGCTTGGCCTCACACTAACTTTGGCAATCTGTTCTAATTTTTTGGCTCCTTTTCATTCTCTGGCTCATTCTGTCTTTACCTTTGTCTAGCTTGTTCTCTCCCTACAACCTGCCTATATGCAACTGTCCTGGTAAAACTGCATCCTGTCTTCTCAGTTCTGCTCTTTAAGTACTTCCCTTTCCTCCCTGTTCTTTTGAAAGTTGAGCATATCCTATTTGGTCAAATCTTTCTCTGATTCCTCACTTTGTCTGCCACTCAGTTAGATACCACTTTCAAACATGGGTGGGTCCTTCTACAAATTAACTTTACCTTAATCTCCTTGTTTAGGATTAAAGATGTGTACTAAGGGTATGTCTGTATTCCAGCCAAGGTGCTTAAAGGTGTGGTAAGGGCTAAACCACATAATAGTCAGAAACAGCTTTCTTTCTTTCTTTCTTTCTTTCTTTCTTTCTTTCTTTCTTTCTTTCTTTCTTTCTTTCTTTCTTTCTGTAAATAACACAATCTCAGGGGTACTTCTGTGGATATGGCTACCTGCTTGCCCTCCTTCACTCATCTATGCAATGTTATGTAGATGGTTATGTGCATTACTTTGTGTTGTGCTTTTATAACAGAATCCTACTGCTTATACAAATCACAGACAAAAGAAGTTTATTCAGCTCCTGGTTTGAGGGACTAAAAAATCTAGGATTCAGGAGCTGCATCTGAGAAGGACCTTCTGCTCTGTTTTCTGGGATAGTGTTTTCTTTAGTACTTTTTGTCTAGGAGTTTGAATTGGAGAGAATGCTTTTGAGAAAGAACATATAAAAAAGATTTTGTGTAGTTTAATGTGGTTTTGAATGGAATTTAATAGAATGTCTGAGAGCCTGTGTGTTTGTAACAAAGTACTGTTTTGCTAACTGAACTAGCATTAGGGGATGTTAATCCATTTTGTTAACTCATTCACTTTTTTTTATTTCTCAAGGGCCGAATTTCTAATATTATCTCAGCGGTAACTAAATTTCAACATGAATATTCTAGGTGAACTTCAAACCATAGCAGGAGCCATTGTATTCATAGAAAATTTGTTAGAATTTGAGCCCTCTACTACAGAGGAGCACATTTTTAAAGGAAAACATTAAAGTTAATGTACAATGTTGTTGCCCAAGTAGTTGAAATTTCAAATTAACCAGTTTTCTGAATTCAAGTTTCATTTTGTTAAAAAATTTGGAGAAAAGTTTTTGTCTTTGTGTTACTCTGAAGCCAGTTATCAGCTGAGCATGTTCTGGGATAGTGTTTTCTTTAGTACTTTTGTCTAGGAGGAGTTTGAATTGGGAAGAATACTTTTGAGAAAGAACATATAAAAAAGGTTTCATGTAATATATATATATATATATATATATATATATATATATATATATATATATATATATATATATATAATGAGCAGGATATTGCTTTGACATATCAAAGAATTAGTCTTGCTGCTAGCTGAAAGAACACTGAAGCAGGCAGGTCCACTGGAGACTCGGGACGAGGAGTGAATGCCAAATCAGCATGATGTGAAAGCGCAGGCTCCCAAACAAACTAACATTCATTTCTGGGAGTGGGTCCTTCTGGCAGCCTTTCCAGCTTTTGCCAGTATAGCTTGCTTATCAAAGCACTTTATCAGTGGGGAAGGGATGTGGGTTAACCACTTCACTTAGCTTTAGCTTCCCAGCTCACAATCTGTCAGCAAACAGCTGCTTTTCAACATGTACGCCCTGTACCGTGCAGCTGATGCCTGGCTGAGGACAAAGCCAGCTTTGTGTCAGGAAGGGGGCAGGAAGGAGCCGACCTTCAATGAAAAGTGGCTAAGCCCAACTTCAAGCTTTAATTTATAAAGGTTCTTTGGTGAGCTGAGCGTACCCTCCTTTTTATTTCAAGGTTCAAGGTTAACTTTAAAAGCATGGCTTACTGAGACAGGTAGACTGTAGATATATTATGGGAGGAGCAGTACAACTTTATCTCTAAAGCCATGGCTGGGCTGCCTGACTTCTTCCTATCATTTCTGCCTTTTTCCTCATTCCTCTGTTCTCTTGTTTTCATGTACTATCTTCTGTCTTTTACTATCTTTCTATCTTCACTTCTGTCTACTTAGAAATGGTATGTATGTTACCAACTACTTTTAGATGGTAGTGGTAAAGAAAGTCTAATTTTAGTTTCTGCAAGTTCACAAGACCCACAGAACTGGTCCTAATCAACACATCCATTCTATGTTGAATCACTAATTTGTAGGATTTTCTAGAAGCAGAGCAAACAATGCGATTGCATGATGCAGTAGACACTGATGTTGTCATGGATTCACAGTTTTCCCCTCAGAGTGCAAGGTAGGATTCCATCTCAGATTGGAACTTACCTACACCATGCTTTATTTCCTGCTCATGCATGGCTTGATGTCACGTCAGGATGACACCTGTATGTTCCTGGGGCAGAATGAGCAGAATTCCAAGCTCAGCTGGCTATGGAGGGACATACAGCTTGAGATAGCATGTTTGAAAGGGCAAGTTTTACATAGTATGTTACAGAGCATAGAAGCTTTTGGCAAAGACACAGAGCAGATCAGTCTACTGTGCCTCCTTATTGGGCTGTTTATCATTGTCTGCTAGGATTTCATCTCTTCCCTACCTTTTCATTATATATAAAAAAAAAAAATCAATGTTCAGAAAGCATAAGCTGAACAGACTTAATGAGTTTAAGGTGAAGTGGCCTGAGAAAGTTTACACCACAGGACAAAGCTTTTTAAAGCCTTGGCTCATTTTATAGCTCTGACAGTTGTGATGCCTTGCTAGAAAAGTCATTTGGATCCACAGTGTAGCTATCAAAGTTCAGATTGCTCACACTGCAGTGTCTGGTTATCTCCAGAAAATAAGTCCATGAAGGATACTGAGTCAACTGGTGGGTACTTACTGGATCAAGATATGTACTGTGAGATGGACTGTATCAATTTAGGGTATACTTCTGATATTGCAAGTTCACTGTAAAATTAGGTTGCGGAAGGCTCTGAAGTCTTTCAAGAAAGCAGCTTCCTCCACCCCCTTGTCTACAGTTTATTTTTCCCATAGAATTCCAAAGGCATGGATAGCTGCTTACCTTTAGTATATATATATATATATATATATATATATATATATATATATATATATATATATATATATATATATATATTTCCTGACATTTATAAGATGAGAATAATAATTAATGAGTGTATGTAGTCCTATTATTGTTTAACATTCCTTTGGCATTTTGCCTGATATAAGACTTTTGGAATGAAGAAGTACTATGTCTGATAGGTTAGCTCTAAGGATGGCTAATGTCTAATTCTAGAAGGCCTTCTAATAAAGGAGGTCAGACATGGCTTAAATTTCTTAGTACAAATAGGTAGTAAGATTTTGGAAAGGACTGTTTTTGTTTTCAGAAAAAAAAAATCAATAAACTAGCTCATTCCTGGGATGTGCATTTATGAACACAGATTCATAGTCTTGTGTTGATGTACTTAGATGGTTATCCAGGTAAGACATAATTTATCAACACCTTGTTATCTTAAATACTTTACTTAGCAGGGCCATAAATCCTCCTTAAAGGGACTTTATTTTGCCACTTAATTAAGTCTCCCTGGTTTCCTTCATTGACTTTAAAAGGGCATTCAAGGTTGACTTAATTTTCATTAGGCACTCAATTTCTTAACTATTAAACTCAGGAAAGAATACTGTCATCTAAGCCTTCACGACACAGTAAACTGAAGGCTGAGACAGACCAACTTTGTCAGTGATGGGATGATTCCTAGAGAAGAGGTTGAGATACTCTTTTACTATACCATTCTGTGCTATTTTTTTTTAAGAACCCAATTATGTAAGCTTGTAATGCTGTTAGAAGTGTGAGCTTTTACTTAGTGTAAGGTGGTGAAATGAATGTGATGGGGATACAGATATAAGTAAGATATTTTACTAGAACTACTGAAGCCATAAATATGTGAAATAGAAATATTTGAAAAAGAACAGTAGGTGATTTCTTTGCAGATAAAGGAAGGTGTATGTGGACCTCCCCTTAGCTGGATAGGGCTGAAAGAATGGGTAAGTTTTGAGATTTGCAAAATTGTATGTCCAAGCAGAGAAGACTTGATACTGGAGGACAGAGCCTTTGCTCACCTGTGGCCCCCATGAAGCCTCCATGTCCTCCAGTCATGAGGACACCTGAGAGCAGATGTCATTTGCAGCTGTGTTCTGCATATGCATTCTGGGGTCATTTGGTGCTAAATGAGTAAGAGATTTTATTCAGCTATATGTCACAAGCTCCTGATCACAGTGTAGCTGGAAAACCAAGTCTAGAGAGAGACATTGTGAAGTTGGTAGTGGTCCCCACAAAGTTCTCAAGGGTTGCTTTTCCACATACCCATCATCAGCCCACATACTCTTGCCTCATATAGTCAAAGTGGGTACATCAACTCAGACACCATGGTCAGCTTCCTGTCAAGAGGAGAGATTGCTCCATTTGGCCTCTTTAATATCATAAATCATGTTGGTTACGAAAAATTCTACTATATACATGTGAGAATTTAAAGATGAAAAGGGCACACACTGGGCCTACATCTATATCTTGGTGGTAGAGAATGTGAATATGTGACAGCCCATCATTTGCTCCAAAGATAAATTATGCCTTTATATTGTGAAACAATGATCTTTGCTGCCCAGCCTCCCTGAGAACTTAAAAAAATTTTTTTTTGTTTTTAAATTAATTTATTTTTAACACTCCATATTTTATCCCCTCCCCTACCATTCACCATCCAACTGTTCTACATCCCAAACCTCTTCCCCACTCCCTGTCTCCACATGGATGTCCCCCCACCCCACCTGATCTCTATACTCCCTGGAGCCTCCAGACTCTTGAGGGTTAGGTACAGCATCTCTGAATAAACACAGACCCAGAAGTCCTCTACTGTAAGTATGTTGGGGGCCTCATATCAGCTGGTGTATGCTGTTTGTTTGGTGGTTCAGTGTTTGAGAGATCTCAGGGGTCCAGATTAATTGAGATTGCTGGTCTTCCTACAGGGTCACCCTTCTCAGCTTCTATCAGCCTTCCCTAATTTAACAACAGGGTTCAGCTGCTTCTGTCCAATATCTGCATCTGACTCTTTCAGTTGCTTATTGGGTCTTTCAGAAGGTAGTCATGATAGGACCCTTTTTGTGAGTGCTCCATAGCCTCAGTAATAGTGTCTTGGGACCTCCCCTTGAGCTTGATCCCACTTTGGGCCTGTCACTGGGCCCTCTTTTCCTCAGGCTCCTCTCCATTTCCATCCCTGCAATGCTTTCAGACAGGAACAATTATGGGTCAGAGTTGTGACTGTGGAATGGCAATCCCATCCCTCACTTGATGTCCTGACTTCCTGCTGGAGGTGGGCTCTATAAGTTCCCTCTTTCTACTGCGGGGCATTTCATCTAAGGTCCCCTCCCTTTGAGTCCTGAGAGTCTATCACCCCCAGGTCTCTGGTACAGTCTGGAGGGTCCCCCCAACCTCCTATCTCCTGAAGTTGCCTGCTTCCATTCTTTGTGCTGGCCCTCAGGGCTTCAGTCCTTTTCCCTCACCTAATACCAGATCAGGTTCCCCTCTCACCCACAACCCCCTCCCTGCCACTTGCCCTTTTAGCCCTCTCCCTCCCTCCCTTTCTCCCTCCCTCCCTCCTTCCCTCCCTCCCTACTTGTGATTGCTTTCTTCTTTCTCCCAAGTGGAACTGAGGCTTTCTCAGTTGGACACTTCACCTTGTTGACCTTTTTGAGTTCTGTGGACTGAATTTGGGGTATTCAGTACTTTTTTTCCCCTCTAATATCCACTTATTAGTGAGTATATACCGTGCATGTACCTTTAGGTCTGAATTACCTCACTCAGGATGATATTTTCTAGTTCCATACATTTGCCTGCAAAACTCAGGATGTCCTCGTTCTTAATAGCTGAGTAGTATTCCATTGTGTAAATGAACATTTTTTGTATCCATTCTTCTGTTGTGGAACATCTAGGTTGTTTCCAGCTTCTGGCTATCACAAATAAGGCCGCTATGAACATAATTGAAGCATGTATCCCAGTGGCCTGGTGGGGCCTCTTTTGGGTATATTCCCAAGAGTGGTGTAGCTGGGTCTTCAGGTAGATCTATTTCCAATTTTCTGAGGAACCTCCAGATTGATTTCCAGAGAGGTTATACCAGTTTACATGCATATATATATTGTTTATTGTCCTAGTTTGTTTTATACTGCGACTAAATACAATTTTATTTTTCTGACACTTCTATGTAATAGTCCATCATTGAAGGAAATCAGGGCAGGCATTCAGGCAGGAATTAAGGCAGAGACTGTGGTAGAATGCTGCTTACTAGCTTGTTCTCATGGTTCACTTAGCTTAATTTTTTTATACAACCAAGGGCTACCTGCCCAGGGGTGACACTACCCACAGCGAGCTTCATCCTCCCACATCAATCATTAATCAAGAGAATGCCTCGCATACTTGCCTACAAACCAGTATGTTGGACACATTTCCCTGTTTAAGGCTCCCTCTTCCCAGATGACTCCAGTATGTACTAAGTGGACAAAAACCTAATCAGCACAAATTAAAGGAATTAAAAAAAAACATTAAATGATATGCTTTACAATAGCTTTTTCAAAAGTTTGTGCTTTGATTTTTTTTTTCTTTTTTTATATTTTGGGATGGTGTTTTGAGGTAAGTTGTCATTCTGTAGCCTAGATTGGCCTGGGACTCATTACATAGAGCAGACAATAAGCCTTATATTCATGACACTTCAATTGCATCACCCTCCTGTGTGCCAGAATTTTAGGTTTGATGAGGCATCAAATCTAGGCACACCATGGTGTAAATGATGCAATAAAAGCTACACCGGGATAGAATGTGCTTTTGAGCAATGTATTCTTATACACATGTATATGAGTAGACAGAGATTTGGATATATCATGTACACTCTTAAACTCCAGAATTGAAGTGGAAGTGACAAAAAGAAAAAAGTTTTATGACATTCATTCTGCTTCAGATTAATGACAATAACACATTTGCTAGCAGATAGATTGTATTAGATTCATCTTGGCATTTGTGAAACAAAAACAAAAAACAAACGAGTCAAACAAACAAAAAAAACCAAAAAACACCAGTTTCTGGGCTCCTTAAAGAGACTCATTAGCAGCCGAGCCCAGGAATGTGTATGTGAGTAAATCCACCTAGAGATCCTGACATGTGACTTGGTTTAGGAGCCACCTCATGGTACATTTGCCTCTGAGGCATCAAATCTAGGCACACCATGGTGTAAATGATGCAATAAAAGCTACAGCAACAAACCCTGATGATTTATTTCCAAAGAAAGAAATTCTCAGGAGAGTCTTTTATCCCAAGGACATCCTTTTGGGTTTATATTCTTATGTGTCAACAGAGCCACCTTTTGTTTTGAAAAAATGCAAACATTAAGGAATAGAGAAGGTTAATTAGTGGTAAAATGAAAAAAAATATTGCTCTATACCTTACGGCATTAAGTGTTTGCCTTTTCCAGAAAATCTGCAAAGTTTTCCTTGGGCTCTAGAATTAAAAAAACAAAAAACAAAAAACCTTCCCTCAAATAATTTATAGTTCTTGAGGGTATTGACACTCCTGCTAATTTGTTTAAATATAGTATGACTGTTACTTTAGGAACCACATTATTTGTGACAGTATGCTTGAGTTTGTGGTTATTATTCAACAGTTATTATTTGTTTATTGATGAGATAGCAAATTCTTGATTTTATATTTATGTAATTGTCACTACATTGGTCATAAGACTGGTTTAAACTACAAGTTAAGGAAGTAAATATCAACTTAACCCAGGAACTAAAAATACTGAAATTCTACTGACCTCAGTCTTTTCCTGAATAATCTTTCATCTGGTCACATGATTTAATATACATGCACCATTGAATAAATACCTACAAATTTGTTTCACCATGGACTTTATTTTAATAACTTATGATTATTAATACAGATTTTTTTTATTGTTTTTAGAGCTTTATTGTAGAAAAGCAGGGAGAAGGAGAGAAGGTAGAAAGGGGCTGGGCTGGAGAGATGGCTCAGTGGTCAAGAGTACTCACTGCTCTTCCAGAGGTCCTGAGTTCAATTCCCAGCAACCACATGATGGCTTACAACCATCTCTAATGGGATCTGATACTCTCTTGTGGTGTGTCTGAAGACAGCAACAGTATACTCATATAAAATAAATAAATCTTAAAAAAAAAAAACAAGAAAAGAAAAGAAAAGAAAAGTAAAGAGTAAAGAAAAGAAAGAGGCCGGGCATGGCCACATGGAGAGAGGGGTGGGGGGTGGGGGGAAGGGGGCTAGAGAGGAGAGTAAGAAAGGTGAAAGCTTAAAGAGCTAATTCAGAATTCTTAAAAAATGAGATTGCAGGGTCTAACAGCTGGTATCCTTGCCAATACTGTGATGATGACATTACACAGTCACCACTGGGATTGTGCAGGTTATTTCTACAAGGAAGAGATCAGCGAAACTGAGAAGGCTGAGATAAAGGAGGTGGATGAAATACACAGAGACCTTGGTCAGTGCTGAACTGCTGGGGCTAGAGGATGGAACCACCGGGAGAGGAATTGGCAATAAACTCAGATTACAAATGTACAGACATGGGATGACAAGAAGACCTTTAAAAGGTTACTATTTTGTTGATTACATGTTATTTTTGTAAGAGTGAATCTTGTTCTCATAAATACAAACAACTTGACATTGCCATTACTAATCTTAAAGTTAGATGAATGCCTTATATATACAGGTCCGGTGTGAAACTCAGAATTTAGCCAGAGTAGTTAAATAATTTAAACTTAATATCAAAGCATATACATCATAAACATTCCACAGTAGAATATGATTACTAGCCTCATTTTGTGTTTAAAGCTGCCTTTCTGTATATCTTGAGTCTTTGCTTAATAAACTATTTTTAATGAAATAACTCATCTTTAAATTGAAAAAGTCCCAAATTGGTGTTAAAATTTTCAGTGTCACTGTGTTATAAAAATCAGTAGATTGATCTAGAAATATGGCTTGCATTCAATTTTACCATAACTTTGGGGAAGATACATCAGCTAACTGTGAATTAGTTTTATGTCAGTTTGTGAAGACATTTAAGTGCTATTTACGTTGTTGGCTAAATCAGATACCTTGTGAACAAGTGCCTGCTTTTATTTTTCTCCTTTTCCCATATTTGTATAGTTTTATAAGTTTGTTAGGGAAGAAATTATTTGTTCATTTGTTCATATGTATGTATCTAATAACTGAAAATAATAACTTGTATGCATACAGTAAATTTTTAATCAATGAATGGATTTCAAGGATTGTTTAAAAATGATCAAGATGCCTTAGTGCTTGTGCAGTAAGCGAAGGCAGTGGGGAAGTATAGGTAGTAAAATAAGATGGTGCCGAAAATAAGGTTTATAAAGATGACTTCCATGGAATTTTGTGGACACCTGGGGAGGAATGAAGATTTCGCCCACCAATTTCCACCTATGTAGAACCTTACTGAGGTCCAGCACCCATGGAAACTGGGAAGCTTTCAAGTTCTCTGTTGCTTTGTGGAGCTTCTCAGAAATTCAGAATTCAAGTATCCATGCGTTGGTCTTCCTATTTGATTTTCTTGTGTTTTGGAAGTTGTATCTTGGGTATTCTAGGTTTTTGGGCTAATATCCACTTATCAGTGAGTGCATATCAAGTGACTTCTTTTGTGATTGGGTTACCTCACTCAGGATGATATCCTCCAGATACATCCATTTGCCTAAGAATTTCATAAATTCATTGTTTTTACCACATTTTCTGTATCCATTTCTCTGTTGAGGAACATCTGGGTTCTTTCCAGCTTCTGGCTATTATAAATAGGGCTGCTATGAGTATAGAATAAGGAATAAAATATCCATGGAAGGAGTTGCAGAGTCAAAGTTTGGAGCTAAGACGAAAAGATGGACCATCCAGAGACTGCCCCACCTGGGGGTCCATCCCATAATCAGCCACCAAACCCAGACACTATTGCATATGCCAGCAAGATTTTGCTGAAGGGACCCTGATATAGCTGTCTCCTGTGAGGCTTTGTCAGTAGTGCCTGGCAAATACAGAAGTGGATGCTCACAGTCATCTATAGGATGGAACACAGGGTCCCCAATATAGGAGCTAGATAAAGTACCCAAGAGCTGAAGGGGTCTGCAACCCTATAGGTGGAATAACAATATGAACTAATCAGTACCCCCAGAGCTGGTTTCTCTAGCTGCATATGTAGCAGAAGATGGCCTAGTCGGCCATCATTGGGAAGAGAGGCCCCTTGGTCCAGCAAACTTTATATGCCTCAGTACAGGGGAATGCCAAGGCCAAGAAGTGGGAGTGAGTGGGTAGGGAGGGTATAGGGGACCTTTGTGATAGCATTTGAAATGTAAATGAAGAAAATATCTAATAAAAAATCAGATTGATTCTAAAACTAAAAATAAGTAAATAAATAAATAAATAAATAAATTTAGAATTGTAGGCCTCACCAACATTTGCTCTCAGGAGATTTATTTTAACAGGAGGTCCCTTTATGCACATTAGAGCAGAGAACATTGAGTTTAGCATAGCCTGCACCTGGCCTGTTTCACTTACTTATATTACATGCTTGGCCCCAAAGGCATTTGAATTTCAACCCTGGCATAGAGAGTAATATGATCATTTTTACGTGTGAGAGAGTTGACACTGTAATAATTGATTTTGTTTATAATAAAGCAATCAGAGAAACTGTTATTGTATTGAAGTTGCATCCTAACTGTAATACTCATGTCTTTGCCCTTTCCCACTTTAGTGAAAAGTGGGATGTATAGCACCACATCTCTCAGAAATGTGCTTTAACCTAAAGTATACTCACATTTTAGTGAACCACTCTATAGCAATTTTACTATGCTTGTTTAGTGCACATGGTCTTGTTTGCAGCCAGTACATATTTTGGCAAGTATACTATTTTTAATATATATATTTTTTTCCTTCACCATCAAAAATAACAATTGAAAAGGAATGGTTGTAGTGAGTCTTATAAATTCTTTTTGGTAGACATGTCATTGATCCCCAGAGAGGAGTTAGGCCCCAAGACTTACAGTGGTCAAGTCAGCTGTACAAATTGTTTGCTACAAATTCTTGGGAAACTTAAAATAAGAAGGCCATTTATGTTCATTTTATATATGGATCAAGGTTCATGTAAAATAGAGAATGGACCACTTGAAATTGTGTATCCCCTCTTAAGCTCTTCCTACACATTCTCAGATGCTAAAATAATACTCTTTAGGGGGGCTGGTGAGATGGCTCAGCGAAGACAGACCGGAGTGAGTGGGGCCGACCAGAGTGAGCGGGGCTGGCCAGAGCGAGCGGGGTCAACCGGAGCAAGCAGGGTTGACATGAACGAGGGAAAAAAAAAAGAAAACTCTTCAGGTGCTTAAGAGCACCATATTAACATTTGCCACAGTTGTCTTTTTTAGAAAAGCTTTCTAACTTTCGAAACCCAAGACAGTGCATATTCAGGTATTTTGTAAACCAACCCAAGTTGGTCATAGATTTCCCCAGAAGACAATTAAGATTATTTCATAGTAAGAGCTGTGCTTGGTATAAATCTTTCAAAATGAATGGTCTTTCAGAATTATAATGTTTGCCAGGAACACTGACGCGTGTGATAGATAAGTTCATGAATCATGCTCCTTTATCACAGAGGCAATTTTTAGGAAATGCCAGTACTCTGCCCACATTCTAGTGGGTTTTTCCAGGACCACAGTGTACCTGTCCCAGTGTCTCTGGTTGTGTGGTAATTCACTATGGACTGAGTGGAAATGCAGTGACTCAGAGGCAAGGTGGCTTGACAGATTGGACAGTCATCACCAAGCAATTAGATAGTGATTAGGATTTATTGTAGGTGAGAAACATCTGAGGACATTATGTGTTTGTATACAAGAGAAAGTGATATAGATACACACAGGTGAAGGGAGAACAAAAGATGATTGCCAAAATTAAACAAAATGAGTATTTTTTCAAATATCCGATTTATTTTGTCTTAAACTTAAATAAAATGCTTTAACTGTAATTAAATGCTGTACAGTTCATAGGCCAGTTTCTTAAATTAGGGCAAAAAAAAAGTCTTAGGGAATCTCTGCTTTCTTGTTTCCCTGGATTAAAAAAAAAAAAAAAAAAAGCACAGCAAAGCCATTTATCTTGCATAATTATCCTCATAAACTTTAAAGTATGCTTCTCTCCAAAACATTATTGGCGTTGATCTGGTATACAGTCATCACACAAGTAATTACAGCTCTTAACTGGAACACAGTCCTCAGTATTTACTAGCCCCTGTTATGAAGACATAAATCATTTAATAAAACGGCCAGTGGACACATTGCTTGTCGATTGTTTACTTTAGGCGTGCTCTGCGGGTCTTCTGCATGAAAGCTCAAGCCGTCTGGGGCTGGGCTTGTGGACTGTGCTTATCATTGACAGAAAGCAGTGTGTGTGCATCCTGCAGACCCATTTCCTTATTTAAAGTGGGCATCCTTCCTCCACTGAGATGTGCTTCCTTTTTCATTACAGTGCTGGAGACGAAGCCTTTGTAAGCCCTTAAAGGCACATCCCTTCCAAATGACCTTTTGTCCTGAGTGGCTAAGATGTATTGTTTAGTCCACTCAGAATTGCATGGAGTATCCTAGGAATTTTTGTTTTGGTTAATTAAATTTGGAAATGTGTCATTTTTTCCCATTATAAAGCTTAAATGAAAGTACAGTGAAATTGATTTTGGTGTTCTGGTATTTGAGATAATCATTGGGGTAAATGATTTGGGATATAAAACTATGTTTACCTTTTCTCCACTCAGAAACCTGAAACATGTTTAACTTCAATTAAATGATCTTTTCCTCTTGAAGGGTGTTCTGTATTCACATCAGGATGCTAAGCAGGCTAGTCTTCAGTAATTGTTCTAAACAGACAGACTGTTGGCCTGGATGGAAGTATCTTTATACTTAAAAGTTTCTAAAATTAAAAGTCAAGACCAAAATGTATTGAACTACTTAATATGGTTTCTTATAAGTTAGACTTTTTTATGTAGACCGTTTATAATAGCTGCCTTTAAGCATGTTCTTTTCTAGAAATTTGTATTTCTGTAGTGATTTGAAGCTTTTTATAACCTGTGAACAGAGAATCACAAATATTAGGGTTTTGGTGGGATACACATGTAGAAAAGGATACTAGTGGTAGTTTTATGTGCCCTTTGTGAGAGAAAGCCATGTGATTGCTGCAACAAAATTCTAATTTTCTATACGTCTCTATTTCTCAATTTCTGAACTTTGTACTTTTCATTTTAAGTCTGTCTTTAATGAGAAAACTTTATTTGTCAATGTATGAAGTATACACAAAAGCCTCATACACTATTTTCCGGTACCTGCCATGTACTCTTCTTCTTTCCTGTCCCCTTACTTTGGTTTCTAGAGAATCCTCACTTTTTAATTTCTGTGTTCAGAGACCAGGAAATTTTGTTATTGTGCAACCTTAGTCAAATATAAATTGCCTACTGTGTTGTTAGAATTCCTCTTTCTCAGTTTTCCCAGGATTTATATATTCTTCTAAGTGCTTTTTATTCCATTTCTTTGTATCTGAAACAGTGAAAATAGTCTTTTTTCAGTCCCCTTCAAGTCTACTAAGGAAATAGTTAATGAAAAGGAAAAGTAGTCAGACCCTGGACTGCAGAGCTATTTGGCTGGTGATGCCTTTCTCCATATTTGGCTTACTCCTCCTCTCCGCCTGTGACCTTCCATTAAGAGTCCGCAGCCATACTGCCCAGGTGATTGCGTGATTCTGTCTGCGCTAGCTGTGCACCCTGCTGCCCTCCACTGATGGGAAGACCTCACCCTTCAAAGTACTGATGTAGTATAGTACACCTTTCTCAGGAATCCATTTTAAACTGGCTTCTAGTTTCAATGTTATAATCTCCTGTTCTGCCTCTTAGTTTAATTTACCATTGTAGTTTTGCTTATGTTTTTATTAATATGTACTCTAGAAAACTAGGGAATTTTTTGATAAGTTTTCTTTGATTTTAGTACTATGTCTTATATGATCTGTATCCATACTTGGAAAATTTTGCTTCCCTCATTTCCAATATATCTTAAAAGTTTATTTCTATATTTCAGAGAACTCTGTAGAGCCTTTTGTCTCCCCCTCTGACACAGCCTCCTGGGGTGGAGCTCAGGTCCTCAAGCCCGAGATGAGCTATACTGGCAGTTGTCATGGTCCTATTTCCTAATGACATCTCAGATTTCGTGTAAAGGCCTTCACACAGGCAGTATGCAATGAAGCAACTAAAACATGCCATTTGTTCTGCACAGCAGCTCCTTTAGACACGGCCAATAGGCACTACACCATTTCCTTCTGGGAAGCCCACTCAGCCATGCTTTCAAACCAGTCACTGGGGAAAATTCCTAGGAAATATTGAACGTGAAATTAGGAGTAGTGAAGAAAACGTTAATGCTAAAGTTATATGTTTTGCGTATAAAATTGTACAAAGGTAAAAACGATACTCACAATAAGTTTGCATTTGTTGCCAGTGAGAAAATACAACTGACCTCTCAGATGCTGATGGCTTTGAAATAATGTCTGCTAAGAAAAAAAGATCTGTGGCTTAAACTTTGTCTTGCTTATAAATTGCAAAGTCCTTTTTACTTTACTTTTACATTTGAAAAAGATCACTCTTTCTTATCCTTATTTTCTACTTCATTAATTCATGGTACACACTGAAGGTGTTAGTATAGGGCTGAGAAGCAGAACAGATGGGGCCAGGGTAGGAAGTGAGGGTGAATGTCTGGGAACTAGGGCCCTGTGGAGCCTTTTGGGTGTGAAGTGAGAAACCATGGGACACTTTCTACACCTTGAGATAAAGAGAGCCACTTGGTCATCAACTCCAAGGTGTCAGTGGCCCAGAACTGGGTGGCAGCTCTTTGACTTTCTTTGCTTTTTGAACAGTTTTTAGTGGGCAGCCATGAAACTTAAGCCTTTCATGTTTAAAATATAATAAACTGTGGATTTGATCAAAATGTACTAAGATCTTAATATTAATTTTAGTATCTTCTAATTTCCTTGAGCTGTTTTATTCTATTTTTGTTTCCCAAATGCTATAATCACTTACTTTAGTATGTTTCTGAATAACTACATTGAAGATCACATTCTCTCAGAACATTACATTTTCTCACTATCTTTGTGAGCTTATTTATTTTCTCATATGATTACTGCATCTTTTGTTGTTTTTTTTTTTCCCCTAGGATTTGGTATTTTTGTTGTTGTCAATACTGGAACATTTGATTGTTTGAGAGCCTGTAGCCCAGGCTGCTCTGGAACTCTTCTGTAGCCAAAATGGACTCAAATACTCAAATGCTCTTCCTACAACCTCATGTGTTGGGATTAGAGGTGTATGCCAGAAAGCCAGATTGCATCTTCATGTTAAGCCAAAAGCACATTGGTATGGGAAAGTCAGCTTCTAAACAGTTGCTTAAGGTTAGTTTGTATTCATTTTTAAATTTCACCTCATTTAGCACTAGTGCTTTTACTGCACACTCAAAAAATAGTTATCTCAAATAACCTTTTATTTTAGTAATTTTAAATATTTATGATTATTCTAATAATTTATATATTTCAAGCTCAGTTTTATCTTTAATTTTTTATAATGAATTAGTTTATTTGTGTTTATTTGTTTTACATCTGATCTGCTTATTTCAATATTGGTAGTTCGTATATTTGCTTTTTCTTTTCATCCTTTTCATGTTTCTTGTCTATAGCTACTTTGAATTTTATATCTTGTCCCTCAGATTCTATTGCAGAATTTATAATGTATATATTCTTTTTGCTTTTATGCCTCATTTAAAAATACATCATGAAGTTTAAATCAAATTAATAGTTTTCTACTCAAACTGCTTGTCCTCTGGTCAGCCATCCATGTCTTGTTGTTTTCCAGTAATGCTGTTCCTCCTGTACCTGGGTTCCATGTTAATTGTGCTTTTGTCTTGTTTCATTTTCAACATGGCTGGTAGTTACCATGATTGCATGTGGTCACCCATTTTATCGCCATTTTTTCTTCTGTCCACTTGTTCGTTTTTAGTTAGGATCTCTTCCATTCACATTTTTTTCTTTATGTTGATTTCTTTGAGTATCTGAATTATAGGCTCTGCTTTTATCTGAAAATATTTTTATGTCTCTATGATCTTGAAACTATACTTTGGCTAGTTGAAAATTTTTAAATTTTTAATTTTTTAAGCAAATGAAAATATTCTATCTCTTGTTTTTTTATATTATTTATTTTTTGGCTATTGGTTTGTTTATTCTTTATAAATAGTTCCTTTTCCTTTTAAGATTTTTCTTACGTTTTTAAAATCTAAGCAGAATAAGTGTGTATTTGTGGTTGTGTAGTTTGGAGTTGAGAATAGTTTTTAGTATGGTCTTGAGAAAAACCCAAATCAAGTATTTAATAAGTGTCCCAAACACCTCTAGGCACAGCTTGTTAACCTATTACTGAGATGATATGATCCTCACCCAAATGTCTGGCTTTTCTCAATAGTGACACTCAGTGTCTATATATTAGAGGAAATAGATTAAAGGAAACAATTCTAAGTGGTTTTAAGAATCATTTAATTAATCATAGTCATTATGGTACCAAAACCATATGATTCTATGTACAGTTTATCCCAGTGTTCCTTGTAATGCAGTAGAGGCTATTTTGCCTTCTCCCCTTTGTTGGCCATTTTGTAAACCCATAGCTATGAAGTAATTGCTTGAGAAAATAGCATATAAACATAGACTAGGATAGACTGACCAGGATGGTTTACAGTTTCTTTAAAAAATAATAAACAAAATAATAAACAAAAAAAACCTATTAGATGGAACACAGGATTCCCAAGGAAGAAGGAGCTAGAGAAAGTACCCAAGGAGTTGAAGGGGTCTTCAACCCTCTAGGTGGAAGAATAACCATGAACTAACTAGTACCCCCTGAGCTCATGTCTCTAGCTGCATATATAGAAGAGGATGGCCTACTTGGCCATCAGTGGGAAGAGAGGCCCCTTGGTCATGCAGACTTTATATGCCCCAATACAGGGGAACGCCAGGGCCAAGAAGTGGGAGCCGATGGGTAGGGGAGCAGGGCCGGGAGGGGGGAGGGTATAGGGAACTTTCTGGATAACACTTGAAATGTAAATGAAGAAAATATCTAATAAAAGTTGAAAAAAAAAGAATCATTTTAATCATATATTAGGTTATATAGTTTTATTAAGTCTATTCTTTGACAATTTTATACACATGCATAATGCTCTCTGATTATTCTTTACTCCCATCTCCTTCCTACAAGTTCCTTCCCTACATTCCTATCTTTTTGTTTTGTAATCTATTGAGTTTGACAAGGACTGTTCATGTGAACATGGATGTGCAACTATCCACCAGAGCATGGTAGACCAACCAGTGACTACATTAAGGCAGTAACTCACCCTTCCTCAGAATCTATTAGTAGCCACTTGGTCCCCTGTTGATAGATTCAGCTTTGTGCAGGCTCAGTATAAACTATAATCAAACACTTACCTTCTTTCTACCATCCTGTTACAGCATTCCCTGTTGCTTAGGAGTAGTATAGATGTCCTATTTTTGGACTGAGCATTTATCACTTTTTCTCAGTATCTTGAGCACATGATTCTCTGTATGTACTACCTACACTACAAAAGGAAGCTTCCCCCATTAAGACTGAGAGCAGAACTTGTCTATGGCTATGAGCATAAAAATTTTGTGATAGTTAGGAAAAGGAAGTTTGACTCCTTGTCCAGTTTAGCAAACAACAGTAGTAACCCTGCCCTAGTACCTGACCTCTCTAGCCATGAATACGTGAATATTTCCAGTGCCCGCCAAAATTCCCTCTAGTGAGTAGTCCTCAAATAAGATCTGAAGAATGATTGGTTAGTGCTATAATTGTAATGCTGATATTGAGTGTGTGGGCATATCTTGCTTGGAAGGTTGTTAACGTAGCACCCAGGCTCCATAGCTGAGTTAAGATTGTTCATGACAATTTTTCCTTAAGTAGCCTGTAAAGCAACTTCTAGTAATGTTAAAGCTAGCCAGTAAGAAGGACATTTCCAGCTTGCTTTCAAATCAGTTATAAGTGATTTCTCTATATCTTGCAACTTAAGCAAATGATATATCTGTCATCAATAGTGTTTTATATATGGGTAGCCAAGGGCAACAGCAATCACCCATATAGTTTTTAAAGTCTCAAAGTCGGTGTTCTCAACCTTACTAATACTGGAACCCTATAAAACAGTTCCTCGTGGTGTGGTGAGTCCCAAGCATAAAATTATTTTTATTGCCACTTTATTTTGCTACTGTTATGAATGGTAATGTAATTATCTGATATTCAAGATATCTGATAGGCAAATCCTGTGACAGCGTCATTCTACCCACAGGTGGAGGACTACTCTAAATAGTTATATAGCTTCAACTTGCTAGAATTTGGGGTTTGTCTTTTTGTGTGCTCTAAAATTTTAAGGTTTCATAGTTAAGATGCCAAAGTAAGATTTTAGTGTCTTCTTGGAATGACAGATCTTCAATTTAGTCAGATACAGTTAATAGAATGAAGTGGGAAAATGCATCTTATATTTTAAATTTCTTTCTCTGTGGTATAGAGAAATACTTTATAAATATTGGGTAGCTAAGAAGTTCAATTTTATACTGTTAAGTAGGTGGTGAGTTTTACTTTATAGTGTCTGTTATTACTAGTAGATTTGATAAATGAGTTTGATTTGTTTTCCTTCTTTTCTTTAAAAATGTTTTTTTTTTTAATTTTTTTATACAAATCCTATATTCATATTGTTTCCATCCCCCACTTTGACTGAACTCATTAGTGTTGTGGTTGCCTTGGTAGCTATGATAGACATGCTTGGGGCTGACTGCTTGGGTTTGGTTAAGCTATTAATTAGCTTGTCCCTAGAGAAAACTCACTTCCCTCTCTCAGTGGTCATTGATTCCCTGTGGCTCTTCCTTTAGGAGTCGATTCTTGTGAGATTTCCCCTATCCCTAATGTCAGCCGGCATTGTCTTATCTTACACAGGTCTTATTTAGTAACCATATCATTGAGATTTTATGGGTATAGCATCCCTCTAAGGTCTAGAGGATACTATCTTAGAGCAGACATCTGGTCCTCTGCCTCTTAGAATCTTTCTATTTTTCTTTCATGATATTCCCCGAGTCTTAGAAATACAGCCAGGTTTGTAGATGTATCAGTTAGAGCTGGGCACCCCACAGTTACTTATTCCCTTTGTTTTCACCAGCTGTGGCTCTCTGCAGTAGCTCCTGTCTGCTGCAATATTATGTTCTAAAAAATTACTACCCCTGAGGCTGAGGAGATGGTTAAGTGCTTAACAGAGCATTTGATGCTTTTGCTGAGGACCCAGGTTCCATTTCCAACATTCACATGGAGGCTCATAACTGTCTGTAACCCCAGCTCCAAGGCATCTGATACTCTGTTATGGCTTCCATAGTCATTGCACTCTTAATGGTGTTCTTATATATGCAGACAAACAGTGATACACATAAAATAAAAATAAATCTCTGAAAAACTATTAAATCCTGATATTATTTTAATTTAGACTGGCCTCTAAGGAAGTCTGGCTTTCAGCTGGAGCCATGTGTACTGTCACCTCATCTGGTGGCTAGAGCACTAAAGGTTCTGCAGTATTGTGGAGCAGCATTTCTGTGGGTAGTGAAGATGGGAGCTTGCGTGGGACAGTGTAATTAAGGGATATAGCTGCAATGTCCAATGAATCCAGATGTATGGTTTTAAAGATCATAATCTACAAGACAGGCCTGTTGGTGCATGCCTTTGATCCCAGCATGCTGGAGGCAGAGGCAGGTAGATCTTTATGAGTTCAAGGATAGCCCCGTTTACAAAATGGGGTCCAGGACAGCCAGGGCAGTTACACAGAAAATCCTGTCTCAGCAAACAAACAAGCAAATAATCTACACAAATTGGAAACTAGATTATCTTTAGCTGGGAATTCTAGTTTTATAAATTGAGGTAAAGAGAAGACCAAAGATGAAGAAAACCATATTTTGCTTGATCATACTTTTTTAAAACTGATTTTACTTGTATCTTTAATCCTATATTTATGGTTGATAATGGTTGATTCAATTTGCTTTGGACTAAGCATTTAGATATTTATTTCATGTTTCTTAGTAGTTAGGAAAAAGGTAAGTAAATTGGTTTATTAATTTTCTATTTTAATAGTGTTAAACCACTTAAATGTAGGTTTCAGTTATCAGTGACTCTTGTTTTTATTTTAGAGGGCCTATATATCCATTCTTCTCTATTGAGTGTCTAGATTTTATGCTTAGTAGATGAAGAGGTTCCAACATTTGGTTCTTTGGAGTGACCGATTATAAATAGACCAGAAACCAGCAACAAGCTGGGCTGCTGTTTCACTAATGGCCTTTTTTCAACTACTTAAAAGCAAATGATTCATCAAATAGAATCACTGCAAGCAGAAACATGCCGATTTGTAGAATTTGACTCCTCCTAATCAGAGTGAAGCAACAGGATGCAGAGTTCCTGCTCTGCACCTGATTAAAGCCAAATGGAGGAGGAGCAGCTGCAGCAGGAGGAAGCTCAGGACCATCTCAGCTGGGGGCAGAACAGCCACAGAAAGTCAGAGGAAAATGACTTTAAAAATACTTTCTACATGTGTTTTATTTTGCAGATATGCTCAGTAGATAAGCACATATTCAGTCCCAGGGTTAAGGTGGCTTTTTTCTCAAAGCAACAGAACATGTACTATTTAAGGAAAACAATAAATCTATTGATGTATGGTTTAAGCAAAATTTCTTCCTGTAGATGTGTTATTTTTGGATAATGTTTTATTATCCTAATTTTACTCGATTGTCTCTTTAGGCATTTATTGAAACTTTTAAAACAACCACTCTCTTGGCTTTTATTAAATATTAATAGTTTTCCCCTTTAAACTTCTATATTTTTTTTCTAGTATGGGCTCCCTGATTATGATTTTTTTTAAACTTCTGGATTCTTTGTAGTGTTTTCCCACACTGCAGTAAAGCATTGTGAAAATGCTGTTGTTATTTTAACACTTTTATAATTTTGTCACAGCAAAAGCTCTGCTTCCCTAAAAATATGTTTTTGATTTTTAAATGGAAGCATTTCACTTACCCTAATTGAAACAGTAGGTCTGAGGAAGTATTAAAAAGTTTGAATAATTTTATACTAATTCCTATATCTATTTAGTTTTTTTATGTGTGTGATTTTGATTTGAAAATTGATTCATACCTATATAATACATATTTATTGTTAACTTTGAGCTTTATGTGTATGTATTGCATATTGTATATGTTAAACATGTAATTTCAGCTATCAAGATACACAGAGACACATCTCAGGAAAGGAAACTAATACGAGGATCACTTTTGAGCAAATGAAAAAGGCTGTAATACTTGGAGAGTTGGCCCCATACATTGACTGGGCAGCACAGTGGAGGTGACTCTGGGGGCTTGGGTGCAAATGAGCCACCCCAGGGAATGAGGGTAGGAGGGCTGGCCCTGCCTCCAGCCAGTGGCAGCATTGGGTGGTCTAGCAGGAACAGCACTGAAAAGTTTGCCCTGGTGGTACAGATAAGGGAGAGCCAGCAGGCTGAGAAGCTCAGCCACTACCCAGCTCCAGCTCCAGCCCCAGCCCCAGCCCCAGCCCCAGCTCCAGGCCCAGCCCCAGCTCCAGCTCCAGCTCCAGCTCCAGAGCTCTGATTTGGGGCACACCTCAAAATCTCTATCATTAGTGAATGGTTGGGATGCATGAAATGGCCACTCCTGCTGTTCCAAAACTGAAGGTTCTCCATGATGCAGGGCAACAACAGGATACCTGGGAGGAGCCCCGATGAGGCTCTATTATTGATGATGTCACAGAAAGGAGAGATTTTTGAACCAGACCAATGACTCATTGCAATGAACATTTGCAAGTTAATTTTGTGGACAGAGGGATATACTGTGGGATACATTGTGACATTCTATGACTTCCACAGTGAAGTGTTTTCTATGCTTTTTTGTTATTATTGTTTGTTTTGTGGGTTTTTTATTTTGGGGGGTTGCAAGGGAAAGGGGTGGATATGAAGGAATGGGGAGATGAGCTGGTTAGGGTGCATGATGTAAAACTCAAAGAATCAACAAAAAAGTTATATAAAAAAGGCTAAGCCTACCTTTATTTTTTTTTTTTAATTTTTTTTTTCTACTTTTATTAGATATTTTCTTCATTTACATTTCAAGTGTTATCCAGCTAGTTCCCTATATCCCCCCCCCTCCCGGCCCTGCTCCCCTACCCACCCACTCCCACCCCTTGGCCCCTGCGTTCCCCTGTATTGGGGCATATAAAGTCTGCATAACCAAGGGGCCTCTCTTCCCACTGATGGCCAACTAGGCCATCCTCTTCTATATATGCAGCTAGAGACGTGAGCCCAGGGGGTACTAGTTAGTTCATGGTTATTCTTCNACTGTGAGCATCCACTTCTGTGTTTACCAGGCACTGGTATAGCCTCCCACAAGACAGCTATATCAGGTCCCTTTCAGCATTATCTTGCTGGCATATGCTATAGTGCTTATTTTGGTGGCTGATTATGGGAGGGATCCCTGGCAGCCGCCGTCACTGGTTGGTCCATCCTTTTGATTCAGCTTCACACATGATCTCTGTAGCTCCTTCAGTGTGTGCTTTGTTCTTTTTGGTTTTATGAGACAGAGTTTCTCTGTATAGCCCTGGCTGTCCTGGAACTCACTCTGTATACCAGGCTGGCCTCAAACTCAGAAATTCACCTGCCTCTGCCTCCCAAGTGCTGAGATTAAAGGTGTGCACCACCACACCTGGCGTGTAAGGCATTTTTGACTTGAGTATTTTGTCAGTGTAGGAGCCCTTTAAAATCTTAACATGGCTGATGAGTTACTTATGTGGAAAACAGCATTGTTTTTCAGCTACAATGAGTATTGCTGCAGTATAAGTCCTCATGGTAATTGACATCTGCTTAATAGTGGGTAGCATAAGCTGTAGAACTTGACGAAATAATATTTAATTTTAATCAAATTCAAACAGAATCCAGTTGTTTGAGCTCATTAACCATTGCGCAATGTCTCTCTCTAAAAACAAATAGTTGTTGCAGTATCTTTACCTGATTTCACTCCTAAGTTTTATATCTATTATTTTGAGTAAGTTGAGAAAATACTTATTGTTTGTTTCTTAATATATAAATTACAGCTGCTAAAAGCTCCAATTACTTACTTATACACAAAAATAACAGTATTTTTGTATATTAGATGTTTAATGTTGCTATCACCAGTTTGGGTGTTAATGTAGTTAACTTTATGAAATGCTTAGGTCTGTCAACCTTTGTCACCACTGTCCCATTGTGTGCAGATATTGTTGTTCTTCCTTTCCAATCAAGGCACTCTTCCCCATCACGCCTATGGTTTTATTGCTTTATCAGTGGGACGGTCTGTCCAGTGTTGAATCATTATTAGAGAAGTTAAGTGTCTCTTCTTCACTTCTGAGCTCAGGACCCATAGTAAATTTGTATTTTGTTTTCTTGTAGCACTGTGGATTCTAATAAGATCCCTCTGCGTGCTAGACAGTCTGCCGCTGGACTACACCAGCAGTGCCTCAAGCTAGTGTGATCCCATGGCTTACATGGTTCCTCTGGACTGGAAAAGTTCCTTCCTATCTTCAGCTAACTGGACCATTTTCATTTTTATTTATTTTTTATTTTTTCTTCTTTATTTATTATTAGAGAATTTCTTCATTTACATTTCAAGTGTTATCCCATAAGTCCCCTATACCCTCCCCCCACCCTGCTCCCCTACCCACCCACTCCTACTACTTGGCCCTGGCATTTCCCTGTACTAGGGCATATAAACATTGCTAGACCAAGGGCCTTTCTTCCCCAATAATGGCCAACTAGGCCATCTTCTAATACATATGCAGCTAGAGACATGAGCTCTGGGGGTTCTGATTAGTTCATATTGTTGTTCCATCTATAGGGTTGCAGACCCCTACAGCTCTTGGGTACTCTCTCTAGCTCTTACATTGGGGACCCTATGTACTGCCCTATAGATGATTGTGAGCATCCACTTCTGTATTTGTCAGGGACTGTCAAAGCCTCACAGGAGACAGCTATATCAGGGTCCTTTCAGCAATATCCTGTGTATTGAATTTCCTCTGATAGCTGTTTTTGTTAAGATTATTGTTTTTCTCCCTATATGTGAATTAAATTGATTCTGAAATAAAACCCACTCTGCCCTGGTGTAGCATCCTTGCTGTGTGTGCTCAATGTGAAAATCTTAGGGAGTTTTAAGGATATTCATAGTCTTTTCATCTTCATGTTTTAGTAGTGTCATTGTATCAAGTTAGCTCTTCTTTCTGAAGTAGTTTGTATAAGACTGGTGTTATTTATTTTATATATATTATAAATATTTTATAGATGTTACCAATAAACCATTTCATTTAATTTTTTTTTTTATTTTGAACCTTTCTGTATGTTTATCTTTTCTATAGTTTCTCTTGTTACTTTCCGGTTTTACTTTATTGTGATCAGATAGTATAAGAAATTATTTCAAGTTTTTGTTGTTGATAGGTTATAGTTTCCTTGCATTCCTTGAGTAGGAGCATCTTCTATCTAGAACTGTTAAGGTTTGTGTAGCCTAGGAAGTGGAGGCTCCTTAGTCCTTTGTATACTCTCGAGCTTTAGCTTTCTGTCATCTCTTCTTTACTGCTGTCTTTACTGTCTCTAACTTTTAAGCTGCCTTTTGTTGCTATGGCTGCTGTAACTTTTCAGAAGGTAGCCACTGTAGCTTTTTAACTACTACCGTTCCTTCTGCAGTACGTAGTCCCTATGGTAGCTCTGCCTCTTTGCAGCTGTCCTTGTGGCTGACAGAGATGCTGCTTTTATAGCTTGGCCTGCCAATTGCCCAACTCTGTCTCTTTAGCTCCTCAGCTTCTACAGCTTGGGGCACAAGCTGTTACACTGTTGTTATGTTGCTTCAGCTGTGACTCTCCTGTATTCTTCTTTTTTGTGTTAGTAGCTCAGACCATACTTCTGAAAGTGGGCAAGGAAAGCAACTTGAAAGAAGCCTTTTATTTGCTTAATGTTGCCTCAGAACCCACTCACCAAGTGAGCTAATCGGCCGCTTACATAACCAGAGAAGGGGTGTCTGGACCAATAACAGCAACCCTTTTGGGCAAAAGAGGGTTTATACTTGCACATAGCAAATCTCATACAAATTGGGAGTCCTATTTACACTGGCTATGGCCTTGTTCCATTTCCATGATTTACAGCAGACCTTTTGCTGGGCCATCAGAGGAAGAGCTCCTCCTCTGGCCTATGTTGAGTATTAAAATGTCCATTGATGGTGTATGGATAGCCAGATGGCTGTTTGACTGAAATTCCTTTAGTTCCAAAAAAGATCAAGAGTGAGAATCTAAAAGCTGCTAATTAGGGAGTCAAATTTCCATTTTGTAGATATATCACTATTTCTCCATTTAACTGCAATTGACCATATTTGTTGGTAACTTTTGGCTGATTATAAATAAGTTTATATCAATACTGATACAATTTGTGTGTATGTGTGTGTGTTTAGTTTTCTGCTTAAGACCTTGTTAGATTGTGTGAAGAGGGTGTTTAGCTCTGTTAGAAACTGCCAATCATTCTTTGTTGGGATGTTTTAAAGTCTCAGTTTATAGTATTATGATAATTCTGGCTTTCAAGAATGAGGAGTGTTGTGTTGCTTTTATGGTCTGGTAGGTACTGTGGGACATATTGCTTACTTAAGAGTGGTAGAATATGCCAATTAATGCATTTGTGTCCTGGACTCTCTTTTGATTCACCCTGGGTAGTGGTTTATTGATTTTACTGATTCTTTCCCCCAACAAAATCAACTCTTATTTTTATTGGTTTATCTCTTTTTAGTTTCATTATTTCTATGCTCGTATGTGTATGTTTTTTTTTCTTTTATTTCCTTTGTATTTATATTGTCTCTTGCTTTCATTTCCAAAGGCTGAAGCTTAGATAAATAATTTCTGTTGTTTCTTCTGTTGTAATATTTGTTCAGTGCTATGGATTTTCCTCTAAGCACTGTTTTTTCCAAATTCCATAAATTTAGAAATATTTATTATATCTTTCTGTGTGTATGCACATGAGTCACAGGAATGTGGGCACTAGAGCTAGAAGGGAGTGTCAGAGCCCCTGAAGCTGAAGTTACAGTTTCCTGGTGTAGGTCCTGGGAACTGAACCCAGGTCGACTACAAGAGTAGCAAGTAACTCTTAACTGCTGAGTCATCTTTCCTGTCCCTTCATGTATTTTAAAAAATGTGTATAGCCTCTGCAACACATGCATGCAGTGCCCCTGGGGACCAAAAGAGAACATTTGATCTCCTAGGACTGAAGTTATATATGGTTGTGAGTTGCCATATAGATGCTAGGAATTGAACCTACATCCTCTGGAAGAGAAGCCAGTACTCTTATCCATGGATCCATCTCTCCAGCCCCACTTCATAAATTGTTGACACATTGTTTTCTTTTCATTTTCATTAGGTCAAAATACTTTAAATGTTTTTTTTTCTGGTCCATATGTTATTTATAAATGTGCTGTTAAATGTTTTTAGATATTTTCTAAATGTGTCCATTATGATTTGAGTGCATACTTTAATTTTTATCTTAAAAATTGTTGATCTCTTTCATAGCGTTAACTGTGGTCTTCCCAATAAATGTTTCATGAAAAATATGAAGAGTAGGTAAACTTGCTGTTTGTTGATAAAACAACTTATGTCAATTAGATCTTGTTTGTTAACTGGGAATGCATCATTAATTCTTAGTTGACTGCATTGTAAATTACTGAATCAGACAGTTGTGAGAAGTCTCTATTCCAAGTAGTGCATTTGCTTATTTTCCCCCTTTCATCGGGTCTTGTCTAATGAGTTTGCTGCTTTTTGCATACTTGTTAAAGAGAATTAGTACTTCCATACTACCCCAATATTCCCTCTATTCCTGATAATTGTGTTTTCTCTAAGATAAATATACCTATTTCTTATTGCGTATTATTGTTACCATAATATGGTAATATACTCTCCTACCAAAGGCAATCTATAGATTCAATGCAATACCCATCAAAATCCTAACACAATTCTTCAAAGATATTGAAAGCAATTCTCAAATTCATCTGGAAAGACAAAAACAAAAACAAAAAACCAACAAACCAACCAAACAAACAAAAAACAAAAACAACCCACTGCCCCAGAATAGCAAAAACAATTCTTAACAATGAAAGAACGGCTGGGGGAAATCACCATCCCTGACCTCAAGCTTTACTACAGAGCAATAGTGATAAAACCCGCATGGTATTGGTACAGAGACAGACATGTTGATCAATGGAATAGAATTGAAGACCCAGAAATAAGACCACACACTTAACATCACTTGATTTTTGACAAAGACTCCGAAAATATACAATGGGGGAAAAGCATCATCAATAAATGGTGCAGTCTAACTGGCTGTCTGTATGTGGAACTTGGTGTTGTTGTTGTTGTTGTTGTTGTTGTTGTTGCTTGTTTTGTTTGGTTGGTTTTAGTTTTTTTTAGACAGGGTTTCTCTGTATAGACCAGGCTGGTCTCAAACTCAGAAATCTGCCTGCCTCTGCCTGCCGAGTGCTGGGAATAAAGGTGTGTGCCTCCACGCCTGGCTGGGACTTGGTGTTTTTAAAACAGTCTCTTTGTCATCTTGTGATCCACACTCATTTAATAAACCATTTAAGTAATTGGTTTTAATATGCTTGCATTCATTTTTGTCTCCTTACTTGAGAAACTTTTGTATTAGCTGACAGTTATATGCTTTAATTTTTATTCTTTGATTGTTGTGCTATTATTTTTATAGGTTTTGTTTCTCCCTATATGTTAGACTCACATATATACAAATTTAAATATACATATATCTATTTTATATATTTATCTGTTATATTTTTAATGTTTTGATTCAATGTTTATGTGTGTGTGTGCCTGTGAGTTTACCACATGCAGAACAAGAAGAGGGTATCAGGTGTCCTCCTTTCTTCTTTTTCCTTTGAGGCAATGTCTCATCCTGTACATGGGCTTCATGTTTTCTCAACTAGGATGAAAATCTTTAAGCCTCAGAAATTGGACAGCTTTTTGCATGGGTGCTGACATCTAAGTCCAGTCCTAATGGTTGTAGAGCAGGCACTTTAAAGCACTAGGCCATCTTTCAGCCTCTGTGGGTGTGGGTGTGGGTGTGGGTGTGGGTGTGGGTGTGGGTGTGGGTACACATGGACGTGTTTTAGGTCATATATTGTGGAGTTGTATTTTGTATGTTTTCCCATACCTACTTTCATACTTCCATGGAACAATTTTAGACTTTGATCTGGAGTTTACTAGATAGAAGGGGAGGGAAACACGTGAAGATTCTCTTCATTCCCTTTTCATAGCCCTTTGTTAAGAACAGTCTCCTTCACATTCTTTTCTGCTATACCCACTCCAGTAGTGACTCTTTATTTGAGAGTACAGGGCTTGAGAAGACGACTCCATGGGTAAAGTGCTTTCAAATAAGTATGAGGTTCTGAGCTTAGATCTCTGTAACCACATAAAAATTGGCTCTGGTATTATACATCTTTAACCTCAGTGCTGGGAACAGAGACAGGCTTACTAGTCACCCTACCTAGCCAAAAAGCTGAGCTGCATATTCAGTGGAAGGCCCTGTCTTACCCAAGTAAAGTGGGGGCTGGAAAGAAGGCTTAACAGTTATAGCACTTCTCTGGCTAAGGACATGAGTTTGGTTTAGGTACCCATATCAGATGGCTCACAACTGCCTGTAACTCTAGTTTTGGTGATCTGGTATCTTATGTTCTCCATAGCCACCAGGCATGCACATGTTATTCATACCTACACACAAATCATACACACACACAGTTTTTTTTATGTGAGGAACAGTGGAAGTAGACACCTGAACTGTGGTCTTTAGGCCTCCTTGGGCTTATTTGTGGGCTGGTGTACCTTCACACATACATGAGTACACAACATTAAAAAATACAAAATATTAATTTCCTTTTGGAGTATTAGAGCCATAAAATCTCCCAAGCCATCTATAGCTGTGGATGGTTTGTTATTAAACTCAAATGCAAGAGGGAAACAACTTTGTAATGTTCCCATTGCAAGAGCTATATACTCCTGTCCTTAGGCTTAGAGAGTCTATTTTCTTGTTGGCTTTTCTTGTGATTGAGTTTATGTGGATAGTGGTCATGAACTAGTATGACTTAAATGTCCTTAGCCTGCTTTTCTTCTGCTATAAGTCATAATTATTATACATGTTCATCTTTGCCTTCCTTTGTCCTGTTCTCACTAGGACAAAATTTCCCTAGTATGATTCTTAAGATTATTCAGGAGACTAGAGAGATAGTTTATCAATTATGGGAGATCCCTGCTTTTTTCAGAGGATTGGAGTTTGTTTCTAGCACCTGTGTTTATAAACCTAGATCCAGGGGATTTGGCTACTGGGAGTACCAACCCTCATGAGAACACACACACACACACAAAGAAAGGGAGAGGGAGAGGGAGAGGGAGAGGGAGAGGGAGAGAGACGAGAGGGAGAGGGAGAGAGGACTGAATTAAATCTCTCAGCACATTTCAGCAGAACTTGCTGAGATGATCCTAGTGGTTTTCTGTCTTTTTAAGTTTTATGGCTAGTATTTCATCTTAATTGTAATATATATTTATATACAATCTGAAAGACAATGGGAAGCTGTGGTTTCTGAGCCATAACCAGTTTTTGGAGTCACCATAGATAACATACATATATGAAATCTTTTTTATTTCTTTTTTAACGTTAAATAGTAGAAAACAGATGAATTTTGAAAATGTAGACATTTGACAGTGAGAAATGATGTTTTTATCTAGTTTATATATTGATATAGTCATAGCTACACACAGTGACTTACTAGAAAATACAGGATTGAAAGGCCTTTGTATTCCAGTCTAAAACTCTCATAGAACAGATTCTCCTGCACCTTTAAAAGCATGTCTCATAGGAAGGTGCAGGAGTCTTGGTTCTTGTCTGGTTTCATCAGCCCTTAGTCACAGTGTTCCCAGAAATTCATGGAAGCCCTCTTGAATTTTTAGTCATATTAATAAAATAAATTTAAATCAGGACTGAATTGGACATGTGCAGTTTAGGAGAAAACAAGAGGACAGGTAAGCTCTAAATCTCAGTGGCCAAGAGAAAGCCAAGTCTAGCTCTTTGCTAGACTTGCATGGTCACAGAGCAGGTCATCAAGCAACCCCATAGCAGCAAGTGACTACACAAGTAGCTTCAGATGAAGAATGCGAATGCCTACAGTACTAGAAAATATTTGAAAGAAAGAAATGAAAAAGAAAAATATATAGGCTTAAGAGAGCTCCATTGCCACTGCTGTTTAAGAAGGTTTTCTGGGAATGATAAGTATATTATCTCACTGAGAGGATAATTATTTCTCCCATATTTTCAGCATGACTTTGTGTGAATCAGCCTTTTGGGGGTGCTTGGTCAGGTGACTGACAGGCCCAGCTGGATTAACTCTTAAGGAAGGAGACAATGGTATATAATGTTCTAATCTATGAAACAAAATAGAATTTCATTTTTATATTCAGGGCCAGATAGGTAGGTGTATGTATGTATGTATGTATGTATGTATGTATGTATGTGCATATGTATAGCCATCATCAGTGGCCTTGAAAACTATCAGAACAATGAGACCTAAGATCTTTGAGATTTGAATTCATTGCTTGTTAAATGTGGCCCTATGTTTGGAGATAATGTTTTCATGACTTCCACTTCACTATATGCTTTCATGTGAGTCTTGGGAAACTGGACAGAAAAACTCTTTAAGAAATATTCTTGTGCTATTGAGAGTTGGCCTATCACCTCTCTGCCTGTGATTTCATTGAATGTCAGTGAGGAAATACGGGTTGTAGAGTCCTCAGGAAGTGTGAGTTTTTTCTTTAGGGATGATCTTAAAATATATAGATTTATAAATGTAACTGGCCATCCAAGAAAATGAACTGACTACATACACACTTAACCATTTTTCTCCTCTAATATAAGACAATGATGCCTACCATATTTAAATAGTTATAAGAAGTAAAACAAAGAATTGGACCAAGAACACATGGATAATGATAGAAATAGAGACAATTTACTTTAAGAAAGTGGTTAGAAAGCAAGGAAAGCTATTGAGGTTGAAACTCAAATAAGCTTGGATTCTGAGAGTGAGACACCTTTTATTGAGGCACCTCCAGAATTTGCATATTTACTATTTCATGTTCCTCACATGCAGCCCTGGGTTAGGAGGGGTCTCCAGTCTATTCTGCCAATGTAATTCTTTCACATGTTATGTTTATGTCCCTTTTCTGTATTTTACTAGCCTGCCACACTAAGAGGAAATCCTTGAACCTAAAGGCTTGAATTTTACATAGATATTTCAATGCAAATGACCAGAGAAAGAATGCACTCTAGAGATTTCTGTAGTTAGAACTATAGAATAATGTTATCTTTTAATTACAGTCAAGCTCACAGTGTGTCAGGCTTGCTACTTGCTTTAGTTGTTTGATCACTCAGCAGGGCACTTTATAGTCCTTAGCACAACCAATGGCCCAGCTCTTCCAAGGCAGAAAACAAGCAAGCTCTCCAGGGCGTGGTTTCATGGTAGTGAGACACTACTCTACACTTCATGCCTCATAATTATTAAAGCAAGATAGTTTTATGAAATCACTCTACCCTGTCAGAGCCTGCTCAGATCACACTGGAAATTTTCAAGGCATTTGATATTTTCTATTGTGTTTTAGGGGAATGTGGGATACTGTGTATGAAATTTTCTTATATGTCATTTTTCTTTTTAACCTCTTCCTTTGAACAATAACCTTTTCTTTCTCTTCTTCCTCCTCCTCCTCTTCCTCCTCCTCCTATTGAAAATGAATTTTTTTTCATTCAGTAAATTCTGATTCGGATTTCCCCTCCCACTACTCTTCCCATCTGGATCTACAACCTTTTTTTCTATTAAACAGACAAAAGCAAAGAGGTATCTAATGAGTAATAATAAAACAGAATATGATAATACAAAAACAAACAAATTGGAATAGGATTAAAAAAAAGCAAAAGAGCAAAAGAGCAAAAGACAAAGCTCAAGGAAGTCATGTAAGCAAGAGGCACATATTCACACACACAGAAGTCCCATAAAAACATAAAACTAGAAACCATAAAATCGGACATATGTGGATGCTCTTTGTCTCATAATGTTGAGTCAGGGTCTTATTTTTCTTTTTTCTTTTTTCTTTTTTCTTTTTTCTTTTTCCTTACAGGTCCTATTATGTACTACTTTTTCTTAACTCAGCAGAAATTTTAAGATGACTGACTATATAATAGGTTACTATTTTTCTCCTTCATAGAATGTATTTCTGTATATTACTCAAAACACTATGTGAGGGTTAAATGTTAGAAAAAGATAGTAGAAATTATTGAGGGCAGACAATATAGAATAATGTGGAAAGACTTTTATGTAAGCAATATATAGAGTATATATACATGAAATAATAGAAAATTATTAAGTATTTGTGTTTAGGTTTTCATGTCATAGAGTTCATATTTTGTTGTGTATGTTAAGAAATCTGCTACTATAAGCAGAAATTTGCAATGTTACTTTTTTTGTCTTTACCCCTGAAAACAGTTGTTTTCATGCCTTCCCTATTTCTGTATTTCTGTCTGCAACTGGGTAAATGCAGCAAGAGACATGCAGGTAGCCTGCCTACATCAGTGGTGATAGTTGTGCTGGAGAAGTACATCAAGAGGTTGCTCGTGTATAAGTTCAATGCTAGCCATGTGGAGAACTCTGTGATAGAGGATGAATTCTGTGAGGCTAGCCAGAGTTAAGAGTAAAAGAAGAGTAGAAGTTGAGTTGTATCTAGAAACCAGCAGAAGGTGAGGCTCTGCTGTGAGGGAGCATGAGTTAAATGTATCCCAAGGAAGCACCCAGTGATATTAGGGATCCAGTTCTGAAACCCTGAATTAAAAGTGTAGGCCAGTGAGTGGGGTTTCCCTGATTTTCCATGCTGTTGAACATTGTGCTTGGGAGTGGAGAAGACAAATGGCTAGGTTTAAGCTGGATTGGCATTAGATCATGAGGTGAAATAGTCCTGATAGAGCAAGAACTGTGGCATACCATGCATGTAGGCTGTTTTTTTTTTTTTTAATCTAGATTTCTGATGGAAAATAAGCCAACAGAAACTAAAACTGTTAAACCAGCATTCATATGTCAAAATGCCAGGTGATTTAGGATGTAGCTCCAGTCTCTGTCTGTTCCAGGACACATAAATTTGTCTCTGCTTTTTCCCTTACAGAGTTGAAATCATAAAGAGGCAGTTGTTTTATGAGAAGTAAGTGGCCATTATAGACTGGCCCTGACAAAAATGTTCTTACCTCTAGCTTAGGCTGTACAGATGAATTCCCTGAATCCTAGTGGTACCTAATATCTTGCATGAGACCTTGTGCTGTGAGGTAATTTAAAACCTTATTAATCCTAGCCCCATTGAGTCAGGATTTGAGCTATTCCAGACACACTCTTTATTAGAACTCAGCATCACAGTGTCTGAAAAAAGTTTCACTAAGAAAACTAATAGGGCAAACAAGATTTTAAGGAGCTTGTTCAAACTACTTAACACAGGACTTTGTTGATAAGTACCCTTAAGTGCTTCATAAGCACTAGAGAATGCTCACTTACTTATAAACTATGTATTCATTACAACCTCACTTATCCAGTTATGAAATGTATGGATTGATAATACATAATGTTTTATTAGCTTAATTCTAGTTTCTGTGTTTTATAGACAGTTTCATCAGCTAATGTCAAACATTAGCTCATATAATTTTTTTCTCAAGAGCAGGATTAAATTTAGACACAAGAAACCCACTAAAAACTTGCCTAAGAGGAGGGACTGCTTGACCATTTGCTACTTTATCCTGCTGTCTTTATTTCTATCTCTTCTCTCCCCACATAGTTTTAGGAAAGCCAGGGAGAGAAGTATCAAAGATTACTTTAAAGGTTTCTGGATAATTGTATCAGACATATGAAATGTTATATCTTACACTCCAAAAAACTTTAGTAAATAGTAATTTAGGACCGACGGCTAGATGATAAAAATCTGTATCAGGTCGTCTGTGTCTGTTAGACAACCTTATCTGGGATTCTAACGAAGGAGGGATGTAAGACATGAAGTTTAAAGTTTGTGTTTAGCAAACTACAAAAGTTAAAAATTGCTGAATTCTCAAGTTCTGAGTTAATTTCAAGTATTCCTGGGTGGATAGTTTTTGATTAGGAATAATATATATTGGCATTTCTCCCCCTCCCCCTTTCTTCACTTCCCTTGCCTCTCCCCACATCATTGTCTCTGTCTCCTCCTTGTCTCTCAGTCTCTTTCTTTTCTTTGCTGGAGATTGTTCCAGGCAGTGGGCATGCTAGACTAGTGTTCTAACACTAGGATAGAACATCATCCCTCTAGCATGTCATAACTTAATAAGTGGTGTAGGAGTCTAAATGCCGATGCACAATACATGCTTTTATCTCCTCCAGAAATTTAGTTCCTATAGGAAACTTTAAAAATCTGGAATTCAGTTTAAAATTTTCAGTATTTATGAGGGGATAACAATAAATAGCATTTGAGTACAATAACACTTTGAAAATAATTGATTGTCCTCGACCTTCATTTATTTTTCCAGTTGTCTTAGTTAGTTTTCCATTGCTATGATAAAACACTATGATCAAAAGTAACTCGAGAGAGAGAGAAAGGCTTATTTGGCTTAGATGTTTCAGGTCACACTCCATTTTTTAGGAATCCAAGGCAGGACCTTGGAGACAGGAACTGAATCAGAGGCCATGGAGGAATGCAGCTTACTAGCTTGTCTTGTTCAGTCTGCTTTCTTATACAATCCATGCTACCTGACCAGGGTGGCACTGCTCATAGGCTGGTTCCTCCCACATCAATATCAGTCAGCAAAATGCCCTACAGGCTTATCTGCATGCTAATCTGAGAGGCATTTTCTCAATTAAGTTTCCCTTTTCTCATATGACTCTAACTTGTATTAAATTGGCCAAAAATGAACCAAAACACACATCACAAGTCAAATTAGGACCTGCAGCACCTTGTTAAATCCTGTTGTTCTCCATTCTGCCTATAAAGAAAATACTTTAAGCTAAGGAGCAGGAGTGTTCCTTGCTGCAGATTCATATTTCTAGAAGTCTTGCTTATCAAGTGTCTTTGGAATATGCTGCTTAATATTCTTTAGGGTGTCATTTATATAACAAGTGCATTCTAAATTTCCTGTTTAATGACCAGAATGCCTACCTTGGTCATTGAACTCAAAATGGTTTTGATCTATTGACATTTTAAGGAAATTATTTTGTTTATGACTCCCCAGTTTGCAAAATTGAATTTTTATATAGTATCCCCTTACCTCAGAGGCATGTTAAGGGTGTTAACATGTCAACTGTGGCTTAGTCGGGTTCGATGCTTATAAGTGTCATTTGCATTCATTAAGATCACTGTTCTTGAGTTATGCTAGACCCGGATGCAGAATAGGCCTTCCCAGTTTAGACTGGTACTTTTTACTCTGAGTTTCCTCTATAAGCATGTTAGCTTGGGGTACATTTAGTGTATTGTCATATATTCTTGTAGAAGATGGTCTCATGATAGCCAGAGTTCTTCTACATGACCATAAGAATTATAAGTTTAAACGTATTCCCGCCCTCCCCACTCCTCTGCTTTGGATAGGTATAACATCCATTTCAGGACATTCCAACTCTGCAAAATAACCTGTACATCAACAACTTTCCTATACACTGGTGAGAGCAATAAATTTGGGGGGCATTATTTCAAAGTAGCAATTTGTGAAAAACAAAACAAAACACTGTATTGTGTTTGAGATCCATTTTAGGCATGGTTCTTTGAAAGTAATAGCTATCGAACACGTGTTAAATTCAATTTTCTTTCTTAAGTATGGTGTTCATAATTTTTGTAAATAGTTAAAAAGATTCTTACTGATTTGGGAATCAGGATATTTAAAATTTCACAGCCAGGACCTTCTTCAAGTATTTGAAATTAGTAGGGGTTTACGTTGTTATACTAAGTTATTTTCAGGTGAAGGCATAAATAGTAGTAATATTGAATGAACTATCTGGAAGCTGACTACCTTGTAGAAAGGTGGAAAAGGTAGAAAGCTGTCTGAAGTGCTTTCTGTAAACTGGTGATGGGAAACCACTTCACATCACTATGGTAGAGCTAAATTTAGAGGTCGAAAACCACAAAATTGGTAAACTGTAGAGTGGGGACCTTCATATTGAATGTGAAACCATATTGATATTCTTAGCTTATCAAATCATTTCATACAAAGCTATCCTTTGGTTTAATAGTTACACTCTTAGGTATCTAGAGAAAAAGTAGAAGTATAGACCCTTCCATGACCTTGAACAAAAATATTTAGCAACTAAAAGAAAGAAATGACCCAAATGGTCTTTAGCTGGTGGAAGGTTACACAAAAGGGTATACAGTGTATTGGTATACAGTGGAATATTTATAAGGGCCTGTGATTCACCTATGAATGATACTCCAGACTCAAATAGTATGTAAATGCAAAGAGTGTTTTATTCTGCAGAAGTCCAGCACACTGGGGTGTCCCATTACAAGATAGAGAGACAACGAAGTGAGCTTGCAGGCCTGGTTTAAAAGCACATTAGGGAATTCCAGGGTGGGTGACCTCTGTATTAATCTGTTGGGTCCATCTCTATGGACATTCCATTCCCCTGGCATGGGGGCTAGAAACTTGCTGGAGAGGTTGGGAGGATGTTACTGAGGAAGTAGCTGAGGAAGCCTGGAACTGCTGGTGACCCATTGTCCTTGCCTCAGCCCTGATGGCTTGGTAGCTTCTGAGGCCTTAACTTGCCTAATCTTGGAAATAGAGATATAGGCCTAGTGTTAGGCCTAGTCTCCTTAACCATCAATTTGAAGCCTATTATGGAATCAGCCTAGCCTTCTCTAAAGGAATGAAGTACCATTTTATGCAACAATGCTAGTAAAACTTGAAAATAAAAGTAGCCAATCACA
The DNA here is from genome assembly GCA_902729485.2 of Mus minutoides. Lineage (NCBI taxonomy): Eukaryota > Metazoa > Chordata > Mammalia > Rodentia > Muridae > Mus > Mus minutoides. Next base: position 859,931 of record LR749752.1, read on the forward strand.
AAAGGGCATATGCTATGTCCAGTATAGGTAGTAGAGGCAGAAAGTAGTCAAGTGGTTAAGGTTGGCAGAGGGATGGGACCAGAGTTTATGGGGAATAGCTGCTGATAGAAGCAGGGTTTCTATGTGGGTGATAAAATGAAAGGAACTCAGGGGTATTGCAAAGTAACAGTAAGTGGACTATTATAGGTGCTTTAACGGGGCTTGAGGCCTGTCAGTCCCTGACATTTCCATTTCTGTCTTTGCATGTATCCCTGCAGTCAGTGTGAGGACAGTATGATACAGTAGCCATGTCTTATTAGAAGCCCTGCAAGAACCTTATGAGATGGCCATATGCACCTATGGCAGATAAAGAGTGAGCCTAGTCAGGAAGCAAAGCTGTCATTACAGTTCTTTTCCTGACTGTAGGTCTCTGGAATTACTGATATGGTTAGGTATAATTTTTATTTGTTTTTCTTCCTTTGTTTAACAGAGTCTTATCTCTTTTGAAGATCATTTTAGTAAGTGAAGCAAATATTATGTATACTGTAAAAAGAAATTATATATTTAAAAGGGTAGGGATTTCGTAACATATAACTATTTACAAAAATGGTAACACATATTTTAACATTCAACCTTTTTGTATACATAAACAAAAAGCGCAGCTGTTTTTCCCTTCTTGATAATTTTGTTCTTTATTTTTTAGACAAATTCCAGACTGGCTTTGAACTTTATATTTCCAAGGAGAGCCTGAGCTTCTGGTCCTTTTGCCTCTCCTTCAGAGTGCTGTGATTATAGGTGTGCACCACTATGCCAGTTTTATATAATGCTAGGGATCTACCCTACAGGTTTGTGCATCCTACTCAAACAATATTCCAAATGAACTCTGTCCCTAACTGGTTTTGTCCTGTAATTCAAACTGTAGATCCTAACTGAGGACGTGAGCTTTCTGCTGCTTCTCCTAAGTGCTGACTTCTGGGCTGTGTGCTGAACATCTTTCATTGTTTCCCAAGCTGATAAATACTTGATACTTGAGCTGAAAACAGAGGGGTGTCCAGCCAGTGGCTTCTCAGCATGCTTTTCCTTCCCCTTTTGTCACCTAGCATCAGGCCCTGCTTTTTCAGGGCCTCATAGAGTTTGTTCAGCTCCTTGTCACCTGCTTCTTTCCTGTCTTGGAGACATCAAGGTGTACTTATAGTGCCCCAAAGAATTTGTCTGCTCTTTCCTCTTTGGTCCTCATTAACTCACTGTTTATGACTTGTGTACCCCTATCTTGCCTGCCCTTCTGTAACTGGGATCCTTGCTTGCGTGTCTCCTTTTCTTGTCATTTTTGATCTGCAGAACATCTACCCCATCCAAAAGTGAGGAAGTCAGAACCAGCCCTGAGTCTGTATAGTTATCATACCTACCTCCTGCCTCCCCGTTTTGGCCCACCTGCTTACTTCTGTTTATTTTGGATGTTTGTCTTCTGGATGAAGCTTTAGGTAGAAATTCTTCAAATACCATTACTCTTCAGTTCTGACTAATTTTCTAATTATCTTTATTCTGAATCTCTGGAAACTGTTTTACTTTGTATTATTTTTTATTCTTTACATTCCCCACGTTCATATCGAACTGAGATCTTTTGGAAGAACACAACACACTCTTTTTTTTTTAAGATTTTTATTTATTAGAATAAGTAAGTACACTGTAGATATCTTCAGACAGCATCAGAAGAGGGAGTCAGATCTCATAACAAGTGGTTGTGAGCCACCATATGGTTGCTGGGATTTGAACTCAGGACCTCTGGAAGGGCAGTCAGTGCTCTTAACCACTGAGCCATCTCTCCAGCCCCTACAACACACTCTTAACCACTGAACATCTCTCCAGTTCATATTTTATTGTTTTCAACTATATGTATGTATAAGTGCCTTTGTTGGGGAATATGTACATGACTGCAGGTGTCTTCAGAGGCCAAAACAGGTGGCAGATTGCCTGGAACTCCAGTTACAGGTAGTTGGAAGCCACCTAATTTGGGTATTGGAATCTGAATTTGGGTTCTTTAGAAGAGGAGAACACACTCTCAACTGAGCTGAGTCATCTCTGCAGCTTGAGATTATTCTATTCAAGACATATGATAATGCTAGTATGTGAATAGTGGTCTGATTGAAGGGAAAGAAATGGGGTTTCCTAATGTACCCTTTAGGTCTGTGCATATGTGAGAGGATAAGAGGCTAGGAATTGGGCAAAGAAATGTTTCCTCTTCTAAGAAATAGATATATTCTTTTGTGATGGAGGCAGGCAGGAGAAAAGAGAGAAATGGTTTCTTTGTGAGCCCAAAGCTTAAATCCATTGGGGGGCGGGGCTATCCTTACTGAGAGAGTTTACAATAGAATGCAAAAAGGCAGAGGAACACAGTAGGCAAAGATCATCTTCTGGTTGATGATACTCAAGTACTTAGCTGTGAGAAACATTCATATGAATATCCTCCTGTACATATAAAGTATAAGAAGCACAGGAGGCTGTGTTCAAGATAGCTTCAGAATGTGTCTTCACCCACTACTACTGAAATTTTGAGACCATGGGGGTCATTGAAACTTGAAGGAAGAGTGTTCTCTGAGAAGTAACTGTGGGTCCTAGATGAGGTTACTTAGTATGCCGGAATTAGAGAGGAGGGGTTGCAAGGAAGGAAGCTGGCCATTATTTCACTTGCTCCGGTTTAAAAAAACAGCAGTTTCAGCTTAGTGGCTAGCATTCTGCCTTGCCATAATCTTGAGATATGGTTTGTATGTGGTATAGGAAAGTGGAGGGATCCCTCATGATTCAGGGATCCCCAGAGAAGAGGACCCAGAAAGTGTGTAAGAGCCAGAGGGAGAGAAGACACCAAGAAAATAAGGTTCTCTAAATCAACATGAGTAGAGCTTATATGATCTCACAGAGACTGCACAGGTCTATACCAGGTCTTCTGCATATATATTATGGCTTCCATTTCAGTGTTTGTATGGGATTTTGAGTGTGTAAAAAAGTGGGTTTATTCTTATGCCCTCTTGTATACTCCCTTTCCTTTGTCTTATCTAATTCTGGTGTGATAATTTTTGTTTTATCTTTTATTTTGTAATATTTTATTATTAGCCTGTTGGCTTTCTAATAAGAAACAGAAAGAGAATAGGTCAAGGTGGGGGGATATGGGAAGGAATTGGAAGGAATAGAGTCAGGGACATCTGTAATCAGGACATATTATGTAAGAAAAAAATCTATTTTCAATGTAAACGGGGTGGGAGAAAAGAAAATGGAAGGTGATACTTCTTAAAATTAAGAACATATGTTCATGGGTTGGATGAGGCTCAGGGTAGAATACTTGCTTATCATTTGTCAGAACCTGGGGTCTACATCCAGTACAAACTATACCTGTGTGCTGAAGGAAAGCTTCCTCAGACTGTTTGGGCAAGTCACTATAATGAAACTGGTGTATCCTTCTTCAGCTTTCTAAATAATGAGCTTGATGACTTCTCCATGTACCTACTGTTCATTGCCCAGTTCTCTGGGACCTGTTGATCTTTTCACAGAAGTCAGTGTTATTTAACATATGAATGTGGACAGAGAGAGGACTGCCTGAACATCTAGTGGAAGAATTCTAATTTTACCTCAAAGTTAATGTAGAGTACCAGTAGCTCCTGCACAGAGACTTCGCAGACATTTCTGTGCGTTGTGCTAAATGGAAAGAAAGAAATGGAGAGCGAGGGCTGTGTAAGAGGAGCTTATATAAACTGCCACGATGTAAACCCAGTATGCTGGTCCAAGTCTGTAATCCCACCACTTGGGAGAGAGATAAAGTGAGAGGATCAGAGTTTAAGGTCCCTCTTTGACCTTGAAAACACACACACACACACACACACACACACACACACACACACACACACACACACAGCTTTGGTGGTGCAAGCCTTTACTTGCTGAGCGATCTCACTGGTCCTTATGAGCCATTGATTTCTTAGATATTTTCTCCCACTTTTAGCTTAAGACTGAACAGAATAGAAAACCATATGTATTATATACAAGATTTTAACTCCTATCTTGTTATATTTTTATCTGAAAGAAAAGAAATCACTAATTATATATATTAGAATTCTTAATTCTTTAATTTTTGCTGCTTCATTTATATATATTTGGAAGAATTAACCTTAAATGTACTGCCATGTTTGGGATTGCTCTATCTTGCTTTCTTGTTTGGTCTACCCAAGTCATTCTAAACAACCTTACCTGTGCTAAATGTCCACAGGGTATGAATTTTGAACTTCATGGTTATAGTTCTTCACTGGTGCTTCCACAGTTTATTTTGATCTCAGATCTTTTTTGTCCTCTAAAAAAAATAATAACGTTTGTGTTTCTTTTAGTGTCATGTTTACCACAAAGAGCTTTCTTTATCTTTTACTTAATCAATAAGCATTTTCTGTATATTTAACCTTTTCCCCTGCTTAAGAGGCTTTGTGGATATGCTGAGGCCTGAGCAGAGCATGCTGTTGCTGTGCGGCAGATCTCAGCTTCAGGGCACACTTGGCCTTGCCGCACAGGAGTACACAGGGAGCCACTAGGTCTGTATGCACTGTGTCATGGTTCAACACAGAGCTTGGCCTACACTCGATAAGGGAGAAAACTCATAAATCTTTCTGTTGTCTTAAAGTTAGTTATTGATGTTTACAGTCATAGCCTTGGCATAACAAGAATCATCATGTTATGCTGTTTCTGCTGTTTTAGTGGTGATAGTACTGAGAATTTGAGAAATACAAACATCAAGAGATGTCAATGTTATAACCTCAAATATCTGGAAAATCAATTCAATTCCTTAGCGAGGACTTTTCCTATTGAAATAAGTCTTCTTTGCTCCTGGAGAGCTGAAGTAGCTTACTATATCGTGAAGGTCTGGTCTGGGAGACAAAGAGGGATCCCTGAGCTTGGTGAGTAACCATTACCCACTGCACCTACCCAAACTTCCTGTTTTTGCTGTTAAAGCCAGTGGCTTTGCTCTCTGTCTCCCATTCTTCCTGTCCAGTTTTGTGTGGAAAAACTCTGGGAGAAGTGATACTACACTGTTTTAGGGCACACAGAGTTTGTCTTCTAGGTTCTTATTCGTTTACAGTGACTTTCCTTTCTCTGATTTAAAGACAAAGTACGAGTGTAGAAACACAAAGCCTTTATTTATTCTTTGGGGATCTCTGCCCCCCTCATTAATCCAGAGGAATCTTGGATCTCTATTTTTCTCTGTATGCTGACCCCTCAACAGCCTGGGCATTCTGTGTTGGAGCTTGCACAGCCTTTTACCCACTGCCTTCACTCCATAAACCCCACAGGTTCTGTAGCTCCGGAGTCCTAGCTATCCAGATCCATCTACTTCTTTTCCTCTTTAGTTACAAAGTTACACTGTAGTGTAACTAATAGAATTTCTGTAAGCTCCCATATGCCCTTAGATTTATACCATGCAAATTCATGTGAAGTAAATGTTCCTAAACTTTTCCTATCTTTAGTCCCAGTAATACTAATATAAGAAAATTCAGAACTTAGGACTCTCTCTACTCACAATATGACTACCTGGCTATTCACTGACCTTGTAAAGTTCCCCTTAGTTAACTCTGAGCTCCCTAGGCTGTTGCTGTGGCCACTCCTTTCAGCTTTGTTCTTCTCAAGGGGAGGATATGAGGTTCTACTTTAGAACTTTCTTCTGTTGTGTGCTGTGTTTTACTCCTGGATTATTATTTCTCTTGCATACTTCTTATATCCAATCTCACAGAACACCTAGGCAGCCAGTTACCTATGTCTAGCTCATTTTAGGAAGTGTATGTTGTAGACAATGTTAATGGAAAGGATGGAAAGGATGCATTTCGGAGTGTGTGAATTAGCAGATTTTTTTGTTTTGTTTTGTTTTTGTTTTTGTTTTTGTTTTCCCTAAAGGTAATTCCAGCTTTACTACCTAGCTAAGGTAAGCAAAGGCAAGCTTCTTACTTGCTTTAAGCTCCTATTTTTGTAGCTGTAGAATGGGCAATAGTAGTCCTGAAGTGGTAGAATGTTTGTCAGGCATGTGGCCCAGTGCCCAGCCCGCTGCCGAGTAGTCACAGTGACTCTGGCTTCTACTACAACTATGATTTCTGGGTTTCACACAGTTGGATTATTATTTTTAATTCCTTTAGATAGTGCATTTTCACTTTTCTTTCAAGGATAACCTTAAATTTCTTGCCCTATTTCTTGCCTTATTTTTCGAGATGCTGCACATTATTGGCAATTTTACTATGAGTTCTTATCTTTGCTGTGCTCATTTTCTTCTCACAGTATGGCTGAATGGTGGAAAGTGTGTAAGCACTAGAGAACGTATCTCTAGAGGACCACGATTACTGCTTTCTGACTCTAGATGTGCCTTGATGCTTAGAACAATGTCATGACATTGAGACTTTTATGATACGTGTTAATTGAGTGAACAAAAAATAACTCTTGCCTGCCAGCGGCTGTACTGACATATATCCCAGTGCTCATAATGTAGGGGCTGTGTGGTTTACTGCAAGTTTAAATCCAGTACAATCTATATAAATAATTTTGAGGTTTCAAAATAAAACAAACAAAAACCCATAAATAAACAGCAAGAAGGAAACATAATTATTAAAAACTGTCAAGTTATAGTTTTGCAAATGTTCATAATCAATGTAGCTTTAACAGTACAAGTAAAGTAATCAAGGAAAAGATCCCAACCAAAGATAAGACAGCTTTCAATGGGTTTTCTGTTTTGATTGTATTTTAAGTCTCTGCATATACATAGAAACAATTGATAAAGATTTAAAGAATTCTAGCAGACTTGACAGGTGTCAACAATACAAATGGACTTGTTTTTTATTAACATTCTCTGGTGAATTTTAAAGTCTCTTCTGTGCCCTCAGCTGCTAAGCACCAGCAGAGCTTCTGACCTTCCAGGCCTGCCTGTGTGAGCAGAGCACTAAGCAGGCCATGCCACCAAAGCGGGCACAGCTCTCTACAGCAAAGCTGTCTGCACACTAATGGGTTCTCTGCTGTACTGTTCACTGTGAGATAAGAACAGTGCTGGGTAACTCCTTTGAAGAGCAACTGTCTTGTATATTCACATTCTTAAACTGCCTCCTCCTTTATTCTTAAAGCTAAAAACATGTTTGGATATTAATTTGGGCCTGCTCTTTATAGCTTTGTACAACTGTCTGTGACCACTATATAGACCATTAAATTAGTAACAGTGAATGGGGAAATAAACAAAACTAGAAGCAAGATTCAAGTTTGGGGATAGAGATTTATTTAATACATCATTTTGATTGTGGTTGCCTCATATCACTTCTGCAGTATCCATGTGTCTAAAGGCTTCCATCTCTACAGAAGCTCTCTAATACGCTATTAGTAGAATAATGTGGTTATATAGGGTCACATTCATTCTTAGCAGAGTAAGGCAGCTTTCTTTATATATTTTCTACACTCACTAAGGCAACAAAAGTTTAGATTTCACAGAAAAAAATAAAGTAAGTGGTTGAAAATATATAAGATAAATTCTGAGTCCTTGTTAATGGCAAGCTAGAAGTTTCTTCAGTTTGTCTTTGCCAAATCAATCTCTCTCTCTCTCTCTCTCTCTCTCTCTCTCTCTCTCTCTCTGTGTCTCTGTCTCTGTCTCTGTCTCTGTGTGTGTGTGTGTGTGTGTGTGTGTGTGTGTGTGTATGTGTGTCTGTCTGTCTGTCTGTCTGCATGCTTGCATACCATGCACATTGTATACTTGTCAGACTGCGGTGCAACTTGCCTGGATAGTTAATCTTGGAAATAAAGAAAACCAAGAGTATCTTATACTAGGGAAACAGGGCTGTAAACTCTGATTTGACCTTTGTAAACTCCCCGGGAAGGTCATTTTCTCAGTCATGAAGAACGGTCACAGATTGCTTGTGCTTTAAGATCTCAACTCATTGTAATAAATCTTGAAGGAAAACAAGGTTCTTATTAGTAAAAGAAATGTTGAAACTTGAAATTGTAGGCAATTGCTCATTTTCTAGGATCATTTTTCATGCTGTCATAAATATGCCACTCTACCAGGCAGATCACCGTGAAGTCCTGGAAGAACAAAGTGATTCCATTTAGAATGTGGAAATGTGCCCATTTCTCAAATGCCAAGAGAGCACTTGAAACCAGGTGCAAATTCTAACTTGCCTGCCTTCTTCACAACAGGTTTCAGGACTGGTAAGTTTCTGCTGCCTTTCTCAAAGACTCCAAGTTGGGTGGCCTGTCTCTATCTTTGAGGACCAATCACGCTTTCTCTCTGTGTTCCTTCCTCAACAAACTTGTAAGTTTTGGGTTGTATACCTGCTGCACAGGAAGCTATATGTCAGAGAGGACAGGAGTCTTTGACATCTTTTCTTGTTGAGAGGCTACTGGGTCTATTTTGTGGACTCATGTACCTTGTTGATCATATGCTTTGTTTCTAATAATTATTTTGACTCCTTGAGAAATGTGTTCTCCCCTGCCCCCATTTTGTCCTGTTTTAAAGCATTTTTTTCTAGTCATGGTGTATTCCTTCACCTGGAAGGCAGAGGTTGGCAGATCTCCGTGAGATTTAGGCCATCTGGTCTACATAGCAAGTCTAACTTTAAAGTCATTTACCAGACTACTGTCTTATTTTTATCTCTTCTAGATCAATTGTTAATTATAGATCTTCCTAATAATGGTTCTGAACATTGATATTCACTTTTTAAGACCAGTGTGCTGGGAGTAAGAATGAGGTCATTCAGCAAAAGGAAAAGAAAATCAAATTATGAGTCTACATCGAACAGAATCCCTACCTCCATTTCATTCCACCTATATTGTCACTGGCTCTGAAGATTTTAATGCTGAACCTAGCCTCTAGGAAAGTCTGGGCCAACACTCACTTTGTCCAAAATTGCCTGGGCAGTATCACTAGACTCCTATTTCACCAATAAGTAAATAAATCAAAGCACTCACAGCTATTCTTCCTTTGTGCAATGGAAGGAAGGTCTGCTTCAGCCCTGATGGCAGCAGCACGCCTGGCACTTTGAGCCTTGATGTTCTGCTACCCACCTTGTCTAACTCCTTTCCAGATCTGAGCATGTTTATAGCTTTATATTTCCCTAGCTTCTTCTATTTGTGGGCAGGCCTACACACCCATTTCCTTTAACTTTTTCCATTTAAATGTCATCACTGCTGTGCTTATAATGGTAGTGTTGGGGAGTTATGGCCATATATTTCTTGTGTTGACTTCAGTTTCTTAAAATGAGGTGTTTGAACTTTATATGGAAGCCCTGAGGGACCCAAACATTTTTAGAAAAGTGGGATTCAGTGAGATTTTAGAATTTAGAATACTGTTTCAAGTATTAGGAGTGATGGATTATTGAAAGGCCAAGCAGATGTCAGGGAACTTTCTGCTTTTGGGAAGAGGGCAGTGAGTTACAATGTGGAATGGGTGAACGGATGCAGGATATTAATGTCTTAGGAGCAGCTACAGAAGCCTGAGCAATCAGTGGTGAGGACTGTAGATATTCTCTAGACCCTCAGGGTAGGGCTCTTGCTCTTTTTGTTTCAATTTCTGGTCATTTTGCATATCAAAGGCTAATTGACTGTATCTCTCCCAATCCTCAAATAAACATTGGCTAGAAACTTGCCTGGAATTTTCAGTGGTATAGAAAATTGGGGCTGGAGAAGACTTTACTAATTTGGAAAAAGGAAACTGAGGCTTAATAAGAATGACTTATTTGCCTGGTAGGCCTTGGATTCAAGATTAGGAAAATGAGGAGCAGAGCCCTAAAAGTTTAGTGACCAGAGATAAGCAACTTTTTAATTTTCTTTTCATTTTACATTTATCAGCCACACACACAAGCATCTTTTCCTATACCCAGTAGTTACTGCACAGCCAATTAGAGTTTTTTGCTCATAAGAAGTTCCAGTTACTAATGCTTTGTAGGACATTTTATTGTTTTGTTTTTCATTTTCTTGTGAAACTTTAACTTAGTGATTATTTTCCCTTCTTCCTTAGCAATTATTTTTTCTTCTATTCCCTATTTGCCTACTATAATGTAAGTATAAAAAAGCATTCTCTTCTACCCTCTTATCCCCAGGAGTCTGTCTGTATCACATCAGCTTGCAGATCTGAAGGCTGTAGACATTGACCAACCTTTGAGTTATAATCACAAGCAATATGCAAAAGAATGAGAGACTTGTCTTATTCAGTTTGACCTGTTCTCCCATTAAATTTGAAGTCTGGGTTACTTATCAGGTCTAGTGTAGGGGCACAACAAAAACAAAACAATTCAATTATAACATGGGGCTCAGTGTTTTAGTGATCACATAGGCCTATAATCTCAACATTAGGGAGCCTGAGGCAAATGAGGTTTCCTAGCCTCGTTAAAGACAGCCTAGACTATATATATAATAAACAGCAAGAGCACAAACATATATATAATTTACCATTTTTCCATCTTGTAACTGTATAAAGTTGTGTTCTTGTATCCCTTTGTTGTTATAAAAAGATAGGATTTACTAAGCATTTATAGAAAAGCATTAATAATCATATTATTAATAGTGTTTTTCTCTTCATTCTCAATTACCTTCCTGTGTGTTTACATCATGTTTGTCACATCATTGTTGTGGACACAATTCTTCATTAGAACTCAAAACAAAACTCAGAAAGACTGAAGAGCAGAAGGAGCTGTATTTTCTGAATTACACTGTTGTTACATAATCTTTCACCTAAGAAATATTGCAGAATGCATCTACAAGCTAGGCATTGGGGTTGGTACATACAGATGAACATTATAGGAGACAAGAACTTTGCCTATAACATGTATTTTTTATATGCAACTGCTTTCAAAACAGAATATCATTCAGTTAACTCACACTATTTTATTAATTCAGTATTTAATTAAACTTAATATCTGCCATTGGTGTAGACATCAGGACCCAGTGAGTTGGTATAGGAGCTTTATACTATTTTTTATTTTACAAGATTGTATTATATTCACTTCCTGCATCTGATTTCATAAATCAAAGGAGAGTAGCCATCTGTTTTCTTGAACATTTTCCTTCTGTCCTGAATACTCATGGATCTCCAGATGACTTTCAAAGTGCAGCCTGCAAAGGGATCCTGCTTTCTCTTCTCTGTACACTGGTCTTCTTGGCAAGCCTCCTTGTCTCCTTGCCCTTTCAGTGTCAAATCAAAGCTTTGTATCTTCAGAAAATATGCGATTTAGAATTCCCAGGTGAATTAAAAGAATGAAATAAAAAGAAGAACATGACTGCTCCTGGATATGGTGGGGGAGAAAGTTTATTGTAGATAAAAGGGAGACAATAGTCAGAGCCAGAGACATCTGGGAGAGTCTAGAGTGAGTGTGTCGCAGAGCTTGGCCATGTGAGGTGAGGAGAGACAGGGAGAGGGGATGGCAGGACAACCAGGAGACCAAGAGGCAGGAGGGCAAGGGTAAAACCAAAAGTCAGGGTAACCAAGATGGATGGATTATATGGAGAAGAGTAGCTGAGAGAAGGGCAGCTCAGAACCTGGGCTGGAAAAGTTTAGGGTAGGTATCAGGGTATGCCTGCCAGAAGGACCAATAATACACTTAGATTTTTGTGGTTGGAATTCATGGTAATGTTGAGAGCTTATGAGAATAACTTGTGCCAGTAGATGATGCAGAGGTACAATCTAGAGCTTGCTTTCTTTAAGCACCTTGTAAAATACTAAAACTCAATTTTCCCACTCAAGAGAAAACAAGGTTCCTTCCTATAGACTCTAGAAAAAAAAAAAAAAAAAAAAAAAAAAAAAAAAAAAAAAAAAAAAAAAAAAAAAATATATATATATATATATATATATATATATATATATATATATATATATATATATATGGGTCCATTGATCTTCCTTATGTTAGTAATAAGAGCCAACAGATTTGGAAAGTGGTCACAATGAGGTTGGCTTCCAGAGCAGGTGAACCCTCATAGAATGGATGAACTTTCCAATGTAATAAAAATACAGCCCCCTATGACCTTTGACTTTTGGTTCTACTTGTTAATGTGTTTATTAGCAAAAGTGTCAATTCGTGAGAACAACATAGTTTATTGAACAGATAAGTTAATGTCTCATTTATGAAGCACTACACAATGTGGTGAACGGGACAGGAAGACATCGGCACTGCAGGGTACTGTCTCATACAGTTTTTTGAGCATCATGCACTGGAGGGGTTTTTGCCTTGTCTTGTATAATCCCCATGAAAACCCTTAATTGATGGACATCTTAATCTGCCTTTGTGTTTATAAAGGTTAACAAAGATTTCACTTCTTTTTGTGGCTGTACTTTTTAACTTGTTGGTTAACATATGAATGTGTTTCCAGCCTGTAAGTATAAATGTTTTAAAACAAAACTGTAACTGCAACTGGATAAAGAAAATTCATAAAGTTGTGTATGGATGCAGGCCTTGAGCTGTGCTGGGAGAAGTCTGGTGTAGGTTCAGAGCACAACACAATAAGTCAGCCATGCTCAACTGATTCTGTGTTATGCTCAGCCACAGCCATGACTATCCCCACAGAGGCCCTTCTTAAGCTGCAGACATATAAAAAGAGTGTTTCAGAATAGTATGTACTTATACATATGTAAACCAAGGACTGAGACGTAGCCACTGCTGAAACATACATAGCCAGCGTGCTTGTCTAAGTTCCCATCCCCCACCCTACACAGCACTGTTACCTCTAGCACAGCTTGTACCTCATGTCCATTTCCTCATGTGCCTGTCTCTTCTAGGAGCTTTTCTTTGAATTTTCTTTTTAAGTCTCAGAGTGCCATGGTTACACTTTGTAAGCCTCTCTCTCACCTCTGAGTCCTGCAGCATCCTTTTCCTGCCTCTTACTCATCTACATGCATGAAAGAACAAGCAGACACAGGAGGCAGGGTTCTGTTTTCCCACTCTGCATTTTCTACAGCCAGACCTTATTCCCCACAGTCAGACCCATATCTGCTTGATTCTACTAGCCCTGGCAAAGATTGTATGTGGCCCCAGCTATTAAGTCAAGGGTAGCTAGCCCTAGTGACTCCAGCTCACTAGGAACAACTAATTTAAGTTGGAAAGCAATGTTTTATTGTTGCTCTCATTGATTCATAACTTGCTCTGGCAGAGGAGCTGTAAACAGTGCACACTGTGCTACTTGTGTGGTCTGAAGCATTTTCCACACAAGGCATTAGGAGCTTCTCTTGCAACTTTTGTTAGAGATAGCAGTTCTCTTGTCTTTTGGCTTTGTTTTACTAAATTTAGTTCTTTCACAGAGAAATCACTTTCTCTGAGATGATGTGGAATCAGGAAATTTCAAGTAGTTCATTGAGATGTGTGTGTCCATATGTGCACTGTGGTATCCTCAGATGCTCTCTGTCTTATGTTTGATGGGAAGTTTCTCCATGATCCTGGAGCTCACTGATTCTTCTGGACTGCTGGCCAGCAGACCTGAAGAATCCCCTTTCTCTACCTCTCTAGAGCCAGTGTTATAGGACAGGCTGACTGCACCCAGAACTTTTATCTGGGTGCTGGAGCTAGAACTCAGGTTTTTATGTTTGTATAGCAAACACCTTACCCACGGAGCCATTTCCCCATTGAGACTTTGAAAATGGAATTTGCTCTGTGTGTCGTTTGTTGTTGTTATGATATATGATGGTTACATTTAGGATCAAGTACTAAACTTCAGCCTTAAAAGCTTCTTATTCATTCTAGTGAGTTGTCTTAGCACCCTTTATGTGACAGATGCATTTCTGTGTGGTAAGAACAACAAGACAAAGAAAAAGCAGTAGAGTTTCAAGGATGCTTGCAGGCTAGTTTGCTGAAGGAGGTCAAGGTTCCAGTCTAGTCATGGCACCAAGGCAGAGTGCCCTGGGGTTGCTGGGGTGAATCTAGCTCTTCCAGGTGACCAGACGGAGAAAGGGATCTAGGAATACAGGAAGAGAGGACTGAGCAGAGAACATAGATCATACTGACCCTGATATACCTCTAGGTAAGCCATAGGGAATTGTGCAAGGAAGCCATGGCTTTATAAGGGCCTGAGGAGGCAAAAACCACCTGTGTCTGTCTGCAATGCCAAATGCTATCTTTTGATTGAGGGACTTGAAAGAAGTTAGTCCTTATTCATTATTTTTTTTAACATAGTTTTTTTCTTGCTTCCATTGAAACTTCTTTCATATTGAAATTGCTCAATTTTCTTTTCTACTAGTTTTTGTGGCTTTATTTTTATATTTGTAAATTTGATATTTAAGTATGCCATTAATTTACATACTGTCTTCAATACTAGGTACATATAAGAGCTATTGTAGATAAGACACAAGTCTATCACAATGGAGCTTACATGCAAACATCTAGGTAATAAATAAGCTAACAGATAAAATAATAGATTTCAAGGAATAAGGAATGATAAAGTGGATAAATATAGAAGGTATTACTGTGACTTCCTTTAGGGAAGTGGTTGCAACCCCCTTTGGTGGTCATATATCACATATCCCAAATATAAGATATCTACATTATGATTCATAACAGTAGCAAAATTACAGTTATGAAATAGCAATGAAATAATTTTCTTGTTGGGGGTCACCTCCATGAGGAACTGTATTAAAGTGTTGTAGCATTAGGATGTTTGAGAACTACTGCTTCAGAGGTATAAGAGACCCGAATGTTAGTGACAGGAAGGGGTGCAGTAGAGTGGGTGCCTCCATTTGTCGTAGGGATGGCAGAGGAAAGACTTTAAGAACAGACTAATCTCAGGTTAGAACAGTGGCCACAGAGGGCAGCTGAGGAGAGAGGGAGGGGGAGGGAGTCATTTCAAGTAGTTGACAACCAGTTTGTCCGTTTTCATCAAGGGATCATTGTGGGGTAGGATGATGTTGTCAGAAGGCTTGTAGCTCTGAGCTATGAAGGGAAGGAACAGATGAGTTAGTCCTAAGCTTTGTTTTACATAGATGCTGTTTATATGGATAGAGGGACAAAGGAAGAGCTTTGTGAAGAATGTCTTAAGTTTAGTTTAAATAAGGTAGTATTTGGCAGAAAAAGTAAGCAAAGGAATTTGGGGACTTTGGAGTCATATGTATAGTGATATTGAGACAGTAACTTGGCTTAGTGACATGCCTGGGATGTGGGTAGAAGGAAAAATCCCACTCCTCCCCACATATGCACGTTAAGCCCTAGGCTTGTAGCAGGAATGCTCTAGGCCTGGTAGAACAGTAGAGCATGAAGGGATCTGGAGGAATGTGAGATCCAGAAGCAGGTGTTCTGGAGACAGCTTTGGTAGAATTGGGATTTTCCCCTATTATTTTCTTTCTAAAATTTAGAATATGTATATATTTACTTTAGAGTGAACCAAAAATACGGCCATTCAGTAGAAGCTGAGCTTAAATTTTGATTGATAGGTTTGAGCCCACATTCTGTGTCCCAAACACAGGCAGCTCCCTGGCAGCCCTAGAATCTCCAGTGGAAACTGTTTGCTGCACTGGGGTGTGCTGTAGGTGAAGCAAGTTATGTGCACTTCTGATTGATAGTATGTTTTTGGGAGTATGATCAAATTGTAAGCCCTGGAACATCGGGACTTCCCTTGGCTGTTAAATGTAACTATAGTTTTAGTTCAGATGTCAGAAAGCTATTTCTATAGTGGACCAGATAATACCTTCAGCTTTGTGAGAATTACAATCTTTAAAACAAATTTACCCAGCCCAGTGATTTTTAGCATGAAAACACCTGTGGAAAACATGTAAGAGAGTGAATGTGGTTGTGTCCTATAAAACTGTATTCCATAGTGGGAAGCTGGCCAGGTTTGGCCCATGGTCTGTAACTCTCCAGACCTCTGGTGTTTGCAAATCATACTTTTAACTTTTGAAAGTTGAAGCTATAAAGTACTGTTTTGACTGGTGTAGACATTTAATTTATTACTTTATGCTAAAAAGTACTTTTTAAATAATTAATTTTTTTCTAAAACAATCTTATTCTATAAAATGTGACTACCAAGCATTCATTCTTTTTCATGGAGTTACATAACAATTGTGAAAAACTGTTTTAAAATTGCTGACAGGCAGCCATCCTCCCCATCATCCCCTGCTCTCTCTGCTACTGTCAGTCTAACTGTGGTTGGGACTTTTCCATAGTCTGTCCTCTGAATGGAGTCCCATTGCTTATGTCAAGTAAAGCAGTTTTCTTCCTGTACTCCAAAGTCTGCAGGGACACTGGGTTCACTGAAAATACAGCCCATGTGTGTGTTCTCTGTTACATTTACCATGCCACTCTGTGCTTGTTTTCCTCTTTCTCTTTCAGATGAAATGTGTACCCATTCTCTCTGAGTCATGTGTTCATTCACCATTCACCTGCTTAGAATGATGTCTGCCCCACACTGAGGACTTATATAGTGCTGCTGTTGTTTTAATAGAGCTGTTGACACCTCTGTCCTGAGGCTTTTTCAGTGTATGTTCCTATCAACATAGAACTGAGGCTTTTCTGAAGAACAAAATTTCCTGTGACCAGACCAGTCAACTGATATATAATAGCCTTTTCAAAATATGGTGCTGATATACAAGTGGATCTCCATCTGCAAATAATGAATTTGGACCCTGAATTATATACAAAATTAATTTAAAATGATCATGGAAATAAATGAAAAGGACTAGTTTACAAACATAGAACAAAACGTTTTCAGCTTCCCATTATGGAATAAATTTTTATAAGACAAAGGCACATTCCCTGTTTACATGTTTCAATGTTGTTTGCATGCTACAGTCACAGGGCTAAATGAATGTAAGTATACATTGATTTTCTTAGTTTCTGCAAATTATTCCTAGCTATAACAAAAAGCATATATAACACAGAGAAACAGATAAATTAGACATTTTTGCTCATAAGCCACTGTTTAAAATTATGAGAGGACAACCCTCCTGATGTGAAGAGATTTCAAGTTACATATCTAGCAGAGGATTATATCAGAATGTAGAAGAAGCCAACACAGCTCAGTGAAGAACTGAGGAAGAGCCCAGCTTAAAAAGTGGGTGGGTCCTGGGTGGTCCATCAAATAATCAGCCACCAAGCGCAGACACTACTGCATACACCAGCAGGACATTGCTGAAAGGACCTTGATATAGCTGTCTCCTAGGAAGCTTTGACAGTTCCTGACAAACGCAGAAGTGGATGCTCACAATCATCTATAGGGCAGAACACAGGGTCCCCAATGTAGGAGCTAGAGAGAGTACCCAAGAGCTGCAGGGGTCTGCAACCCTATAGATGGAACAACAATATGAACTAATCAGAACCCCCAGAGATCATGTCTCTAGCTGCATATGTATTAGAAGATGGCCTAGTTGGCCATTATTGGGGAAGAAAGGCCCTTGGTCTAGCAATGTTTATATGCCTCAATACAGGGGAATGCCAGGGCCAAGTAGCGGGAGAGGGAGGGTAGGGGAGCAGGGTGGGGGGAGGATATAGGGGACTTTTGGGTAACACTTGAAATGTAAATGAAGAAACTCTCTAATAAAAAAAAAATGTGCGTGGGTAAGCCGGGCATGGTGGCACATGCCCTTAATCCCAGGCAGAGGCAGGCGGATTTCTGAGTTCGAGGCCAGTCTGGTCTAGAAAGTGAGTTCCAGGTCAGTCAGGGCTATACAGAGAAACCCTGTCTCGAAAAAAAAAAAAAAAAAGTGGGTGGGCAAGTGGGGGAAGTACCCTTCTAGAGGCAGAGAAGGATGGGGTGAAGAACTTGGGAATAAGGGACTGGGAAAGGGGCAACTTTTATAATGTAAATAAATAAAATAATAAACAGAGCAGACAAAAATGGGCAAAGAATTGAATAGATGATGGTTCTTAAGTGCACAAGAATATCCTCAATGACCCAAAAAATACATATCCAGACAGCAGTGAGAAAGCACTTTAAACCATAAGCATGACTATAACCAAAAACTACAAAATTGTTGGTTAGAATATGGAGAGATCAGAACCCTTACCTATATCAGTGAGTGAGATTGTGAAGGAGCAAGGCAACTTTGGAAAAATAGATCAGCCGTTCTATGAAACATGAAACACGGTGTTAACCACATGCCCCAGCATCCATACACCTTGGCAACTGTATCTAAGAGCGATCACAACAGTAAGAGAAGGAAGCTAGTTTAGAAGCCCATGTACTCTGTGATTTCATTCTTAAGAAATGTTTACAGTAGGTAAATGTATAAAGGAAAAACATGACTGATCAGTGGCTGTCCAGGTGCTAGTGGGAGCTGGGGGCTGGGGAATGACTGCTGATAGCTGCAGAGTGTTTTGGGAGTAATAAAAATGTTCTGAAGTAAGATGGTAATGACGATTGCATAATGCTGTGAATTATGAAAACCATTAAATTGTAAACTTTAAACTGGCAAGTTTTATAGTATCTCTATAAACTATTTTATAGCTAATTTTATGTATCTCTATAAAGTATTATTTAAAAAGGATAAAATAGACTGGGCATGTTGGTGCATACTTATATCTTGGAGTCAGGGGCTGGTGGATTTCGGTGAATTTAGGACTAGCCTGATCTACCTATAGTAATCTAGGTCAGCCAGGGCTGTATATGGAGACTCCATCACAATAAAATTGAGTAAAACCCTGGGAAAATGGCTCACTTTATAAGAGCAACTGCTGTGCAAGCAAGAGGACCTGCCTTCAATCTTCTGCACCTGCACAAAGGCTTGCTGTGGCCTTGATGGGGAATAAGGATCAGCAGACTTCAGGAACTTGCTATACAGTTAACCTAGTTCAAAATGTGAGTTTCAAGTGTACTCAGTCTCAGAAATAAGGTGGATAACCTAGAGGAAGACAAATAACATCCTACTTAGTCCTCTATACCGTACATATGTTTATAGAAAACACACACACACACAAACACACACACACACACACACACACACACGGGAAGAAAATTTTACTTTTATGGCTTTTTACAAGATTGTGAATGAAATATACAAATTTTCTTTTTAATTTCTTAGATAGCTCCTAAGCTCTACATATGGCTGCAGATGAGGTAGTAGGTGGAGTCCTTAATGAGCAGTTGACCAACTTCTAACAGTGATATATACACATGGATAGAGCCATGACTTCTGTCCAAGGAATACTCAGTGAACAGGAAATAATGAACACCAATGGCCTTACCTTATTAAGAGGTTTTCCCACATGAAGATTGAGATAATTCATAGTACAATAGATATACCAGTTGTAAGGTTTACAGCCTCATTGTCTTAAGATATTTAAAATAAAGTTCATTTACTTATCAATCATGTGTAGAAGTTATTTAAGAAATAAGCCTAGATGAAGGGACCCTGATATAGCTGTTTCGTGTGAGGCTGTGCCAGTGCCTGGCCAATACAGAGGTGGATGCTCACAGTCATCTATATGATGGAACACAGGGCCCACAATGGAGAAGCTAGAGATAGAACCCCAGGAGCTAAAGGGGTCTGCAACCCTATAAGAGGAACAACAATATGAACTAACCAGAACCCCCAAAGTTAGTGTCTCTAGCTGCATATGTAGCAGAATATGGCCTAGCCAGCCATCATTGGGAAGAGAGGCCCCTTGGTATTGCAATCTTTATTTGCCCCAATACAGGGGAACGCCAGGGCCAAGAGGTGGGAATGGATGGGCAGGGGAGCAGGGCGGGGAGAGGGGAGAGGGAACTTTCGGGATAGCATTTGAAATGTAAATTAAGAAAATATCTAATAAAAAATGAAAAAAAAAGAAATAAGCCTAGAAATCACATGGTTCTGGGTAGTTTTTTGTCAACTTGACACAAACTACAGTTATCTGAGAAAAAGACCCCAAACTGAGAATATGCCTTAACCAGATTGGTTATAGAAATGTCTGTAGTGCCATTTACTTGATTAGTGATTAATGTAGGTGAGCCTAGCCAACTGTGGCCAGTACCAACCCTGGTCTATTGATCCTGGCTTCAATAGAAAGCAGGGTAAATAAGCCATGATTTGTAAACAGCTCTCCTCTGTGCCTTTGAGATCCTGGCCTCATTTCCTTCTATGATGGACTGTAATTGGGATGTATGAAGCAAATAAACTTGTCTTCCCAGATCGCTTTCAGTTATGGTGTGTATCACAGAAGTAGAAACCTGCCCAAGAACATGCTTCTTTCCTTTAAAACCAAACATTTTGCAAAACTGGAATATGTTGAATTACATCTTAGTAACCTCATAGAATTCAGTTTATATACACATTAGCATTTTGCTGCATTCACTGTGCCACTTAATAAACTTGCATTCTTTATAGATACTACAGTTATTGTTGTACCCCTCGGGAGGCAGAGGCAGGCGGATTTCTGAGTTCGAGGCCAGCCTGGTCTACAAAGTGAGTTCCAGGACAGCCAGGGCTATATAGAGAAACCCTGTCTCAAAAAAAAAAAAAAAAAATAACCAAAAAGAAAAAAAAAAGTTAACTGTTCTATACAGTCCATGTTCTTAGCCTTCAGTACACAGGCATCTCTGGGGTTCATATAAACCATGTATTTTTCTAGACCTCCAAAAGTTTGGTTCAAAGTGAATTTTTAATTATTACCTTCTAAAGAACAGAGAGCATTGCCCCATCATGCAAAGCTTCCCAGGGATGCAGCTAGAATGAGGAGGAAATGCAGGGCGTTAAAGTGTTGCTAAAAGTGCTGAATGGATATTGATGTGGTCTTCTGATATTACATGTTAGAAGTAGATGATATCCACATTGGAAATTCTGTTAGGAAATAACATGTGCTGTTTTCTTACCAGCATAAAGCCACAGGTCATGAAACTGCTGTGCTGATCACCTTGCTAGCATCTCTCACTAATGACCTTTGATGCCACTCATCTCTGCCTCCTCTTCCCAGATCTCCTTTGACTTAGCTGAGTACACCGCAGATGTTGATGGCGTTGGCACCTTGCGGCTTCTGGATGCAATTAAAACTTGTGGCCTTATAAATTCTGTGAAGTTCTACCAGGCCTCAACAAGTGAGCTTTACGGAAAAGTGCAGGAAATACCCCAAAAGGAGACCACACCTTTCTATCCGAGGTCACCCTATGGTAAGGACACATGTGCCCAGCTGTCTGTAATGTTCTCTGTAGGTGTGGGTATGTTTTTGCTTTCATTCTGCACATGGGCCATACCTGAAGTCTTTTGAGTCTGAGATTGACACTGAGATAGACTAAAGAGAGAAACATAACATATGCATTATTACCATTGCCTCCAGGTAAAATTACCACCTCACTCACCAGCCCTGTTCCCTCCAACCTTTCTACATAGATCACTTTACATGGAAAATTAGCCCAAATATGACTTTTTTCCTAAGCTATTTAGAGATTATGCTGAAGCAGTGAGATGTTGTATTTGTTTGGTTTGTAATTTTCCCCAGGAAAATTTCTCTGAGCTCAAACCTAGCAGGAAAAAAACAGACTTAAATTACCACATTTATAAAGAAAATGTTCATTAAAGATGTGCATAATAACATTTTTATGTTTGAATGTTAAGATACCAAATATTTTCTTTCTCATTAGCTAAAAGTGTGTGTGTGTGTGAGGGGGGGGGAAGGGAGAGGGTGAGAGAGAGGAAGGGGGAGAGAGGGGGAGGGGGAGAGAGAGGGAGGGGGAGAGAGATCAGAAAGTTGAACTTGATATAGTTTACATAGTATAGTTGAATAAGTGAGATGGCAAAAGAATTAATTATGAAATTACAAAGCAGGAAATTATATTTATAAGCATGATTAATTAGCACACAATGTTTGTTTTTGTCTTGTGGTTTGCTATTTTGATGGATTGATAATATTTTAGTTTATAGTGAATTATTATTGTTTAAGGTGAATGAAAATCATGATCCTTTAGAGTAAACGTTATCTTAAAAAAATGTATTCCAACAGGAGCAGCCAAACTCTATGCCTATTGGATCGTGGTGAATTTCCGTGAAGCTTATAATCTCTTTGCAGTGAATGGCATTCTCTTCAATCATGAGAGTCCCAGAAGAGGTGAGTGAATATATTACTTCAAAGGAAAATTTTCTACTTTAGCAACAGAAACGGTTGTATGTATATTCTGCTTGTGTTATATAGAATGAAAATTTTTTTCACATACATTTCTAGTATAAATGACTGTGGTCAATGAAGAATGAAATATTAATTTGTAAAACATTTAAAAAACTCACTGTGAAAAGCTGGACTGTTTGCCAACTTCTCTAATTTTATTAGTTTTCAACTCAATCAGTATTGGGAAGTTTCTGTGTGAATGAAGGATAAACTACTGGTGGTCTCGCCATTCTTTACTCTTCACCAAGACTCATCCAGTTGAAAAGTCAGTATCTTCTTTTTACATTCCATTAGAGAGACAGCAGAAATTATTGTTTCTAGAATGTATTCTAAAATCAGTTTGAAATCATTTCTTAGGCATTATTGGGTGTGGTTTTGTTTGTTTTATAGAAAACTACATTTTTCCTGCATGGGCTTAATTGTCATTCAGAGTATTAGCAATATAGTCTCTTTGTTTTGAACATTAAATTTTTCATAGTTCTTTTTATTATTATTATTACTTTTATTTTTTTACTGTCCAGTCGTTATCCACCTCCCAGTCTGCCCTCCCACAGTTCCACATCCCATTCCTCCTCCCTTGTCTCCCAAGAAGATGTCCCCACCTCCCACCCCACCCCACCCCTGCCACTTTATGGGGTCTCAGGTCTCTCAAGCATTACGCACATCTTCTCTCACTGAGACCACACCAGGCAATTCTCTGCTGTATATGTGTTGGGGGTCTCATACCAGATAGTGAATGCTGCCTGGTTGTTGGCTCAGTGACTGAGACATCTCAGGGGTCTGGTTCAACATTAAATTTTATGTAAGAAAATGTATTCTCCCACTGTTACTTCTGATTTAGTGAAATATGGGAAATGTTAACCAAGCCAAGAGGGTTATGCTGAGAATGGAACCCACAATATCACTCATTAAAGTAAAAATTACCTGTTTAATTTAAGTCAAAAACATATTATTAAATTTCATGGCCATATAGTCTCAGAGTGTGAGAATAAGTAAGAAGCCCAATATTAAAACGTGTGTCTTACCCAATAACTAATAGTATGTCTAACTATTTCAGTGAAAATTTATGTGACTATATACTCATCTAATTAAGCCAACAAGTCATAGAGAAAGATTAAAGTGACTGATTTATAAAGGTGTCTTAAGCATCACATGTTTTGATTTTGTAATTGCTTAAGTTAACAATTCCCATAATGGTTGTTAAGGCAAGGACGTCAATCTGTCTTCTCTGATCTCTCTCTCTCTCTCTCTCTCTCTCTCTCTCTCTCTCTCTCTCTCTCTGTGTGTGTCTCTTTGTCTCTCTCTCTGTCTCTCCCACCCCACTCTCTCAGTACCCCCTCCTTTAATTAGTTTTGTGGTTTAGGGTACTGTTGGTAAGGGAAAATGAGCATCTCTCAGCATTTGATGTGTATGGAGGGGTGGAGAGTGGGGGCATTAGGAGTCTGCCCAGTAATTATAATGCTTTCTCTTTTCTCACATACATGCTTGGATGTACTGTGGGGTTTCTATAGTTTTTCTCTTTCACCTGACCTATTTCTCCTAGCCCCACAAAAAAAGATAAAAGTTACTTTCCATTAGCAGACTTAGAAGAGGTGAAAGCATTCTTAGGTTATACAATGAAAAGATAATTTAAATATAATGTCTCTGCCAGTCCTTTGTTTATACTTGTAACTGAATCCTTTCTCATTAATGTTATTTTCTGAATTTTAAAAGGTAATGCTTACAAATTTTAAGGAAAGTTTTAAATGATGTTAGAGAAAAAGAAAATATTGTATCCCTCATTCATACTAAGTTTCCCATCACAGTGTCACTATTATCAGGCCCAGCAATGCCCTTCATGCCTTCAGACCTGCAAAGGGAGTCTTCCTATATGTCATTCTGCAAACTGGGTGTTTGCTTCACATTTGTAAGAAATTATCTGACACCATCAACATAGCTTGATCTCAATAACCCATAGTTGGGGAGGGAGAACTAAGTGTAAAAAGTTGTCTTCTAAGTCGGTGGTGTGCTTATACATATGCATACATATACACAGATATATACAGTTACAGATATAGACACAGACAGACACATACAAACACACACATATACACACATAGATATATACTCAGACACACTGACTAAAATAAAAATTACCACATTGAGATTATTAAGTGAAATAAAACTTCACCTTGGGATTTTAGCCATTTTATTGTTTCATTTTATATATATATATTTTTTCAAGGATATTCCATTTTTTAAACTTAATTTATATTACCAAACAAAACATATAGGTAGAAATATAAAACATATATTAATACTAGCTTTGATAAATGTCTAAAATTTAATATATACAGCATTTTAAAACTTGAAAACTAAAACAAAAATAATACGAAAGTAATTTTTTAAGATTAAGCATTGTTTTTTAAGGAGACATTTGTAGAGACCAAGACTCTTAGAGGAGGACGACACTATGATTTTATGTCTCTAGCATCTGAAGACATGCCATTGTGCTAATAGACATTCAGTAAATATTTTTTAATAAAGAATGAGTGTCCCCATTTCAATAAAAGTTTAATGGCTTAAATTTAGGATGTCAGAATTAGAAAACAGTAAAAATTTATAGGAGAGTTTTTAATGAATATTGTTTTATTGGTTCTATATATATGTATAATAAAAACTACCAAACTATTTGTAGTACTGATTCACTCTGATTGACATACCTTAATGAGCATTATACACATTTTAAACTTTTAATATGTGCAAGTAAAGCTTAGGATGGCACTGAATGTGACGTCATCTTAGTGTTGCACCGATTCCCACAGGGAACAAGAGTGTTTACTGGATGGAGCTCAGGAAACATCAGTCTAATCCAAGGCACAGCAAAAAGCATAGGAAAGAACTCAGACTGATGTATTTTGGGGGAGAAATAAACTTTCTTCTACTTAAAGTAGTTGTCAGTCTTTTGATTGCATATATATTATTTTATAGTAATTTATGACTAGAAAAGGTGTGGGAGAACTATTTTTAATATAAAAGTTTTCTAGAACAGACTTTGGCATAGTGGGTTTCTCCCAAGTAGCAAATTGGTCTAGGAAATAGTATCTGAGAGTCAGTAATGTAGGGTAGCCCTACTGTGCTGGAGAGGTAATTTTTGGTTGGAACTCTGAGTTCTTTCCTGCTGTACAAAGAAGCCTTATGCACGAAAGAAAAGTTCATCATCATTAGTGTAAGACACCAAATTTGTAGCTGACCAAAGACCTGCTCAGAACAGCACCCTACTCCTAGGTTTTCTTACTGTCTCATTCTTATGTCACTATATATGATTACTTTATTCCAAGTTCCTTTTTCTTTCATTTTGAGGACTTTATTTAAAAACACATTTGTTTCATAAAAACTTTATTTTGTATATTTATATATAAAACACAAAGATATAAAAGATATATAAAATAATATATATAAAGAAAATAGCATAAATATATAAAATGTTTTATATAATGTATATATCATAGAAATAAAATCATAAAAATAAAATATATATAAATTATATGTGTATGTATGTGTATGTGTATATATATGCAATCATTGTTGATTTTATAAGATAAGTAATTGAAAACAATTGCTAGGAAACAAACCCAGTGATTCAGCAGCTCTTTCCATTAGGAGAAAGTACATTTATGTTGTTCATATAAAATGTAGGACTTTAGCAGCACCTACTACAAGCTAGTGAGAAATGGACATGATCTTAGCACTGTAGGTACATAGGCTTGAAAAGGTATTAGCATGTTCTGTGAGTTATTATTACTATTTGTTATATACTGATATAACTATTAATGGGGTATTTTATTAATATGTATCCAATTTTTAAAATAAGTCAACTATTTTAATTTAGTAAGTAAAAGCTTTAATCTTTATTGCATGAATGAGTTATACAAATGTGCTTATATATTTGAAAAACTTTATCCTCTCACATACTTGAAATCATGTATCTGGCTGCTGCTAACAGTGGAAATAAGCATCTACATGTTTTATAATTATTTAATACCATATACTCTCTGTCATGGGTGTGGCTGGCATGATATCCTTTTTCTAAATATGCAGACTTACTTAATCATTAGGAGAAAAGATTATGTTTATTACCTAAAGTATTTAATTTCTATAAAACTTGATATATACATTTTTGCCTTCATTTTTAGTTTTCTTTGAAAAGCTAGAATTAGTAGAACTGTGATGTCATGAGGATATTAATGATATTGGTTAAAGCATAAGAAAAATATGAAAAGGTTCTTTGTTTCATTAAAGTATCTCATAAATAATTTTTTTCAAATACATTATTTACCAATAATTGAGTCCACCCTCCAATCCCTACCTGGTCTCATTTTACCATATGTTCCAGAGTGATCTCAAATACTAGATCTTCCTGCCTCAGCCTTCTAATTGCTGGAATTACAGGTGTGTGCCACCATATTTGCAAAATTACTCATATTTGAGATTATTCTGTAAATTAGAACATCATAACAAATTCTACTGTAAATCTATCAATAATATCATTTTTAATTTTATTGTTCATTACATTAGAAGGTAAAATAAAACTGTCACATATGTCATATAGTTAGTCCAGCGTATCTTAATTAATACATCTGCAGAATACTTTGCATGGCATGATTATAGATTTGTTGATTTATAAATAATATTGACAGAAATTTATTCCAAATAAAGTAAAATGTATTTATATTAACAATTAGGGAGAAACCAAAATCAGATATATCCTATCTCCAAGTTCAAAAGGTTAAAAAAATTAAGTGATTAAGTTAAACTGGATTTCCTGACTTTGGTGATGATGCAATCATAATTAAAGGGTGAAATTAATGTGCTATTGAATGTTCTTGGTTTTGTTTTCAGTGTGAACTAGAGGCTTGGATTTCCTGCAGCTAAGGAGTGGCTGAGTCTTCAGTAAGACTGGCCAGGGTCCAATCTGGGAAAAGCATGGTTAGGCCAGGAGTGTGACTAGTGAACACTTTCCACTGCGCATTATGGCTAGACTCGACTCCTTCTCTGAAGACACCAGCTCTGTGAGATGTAATAAGTATGTTTCAGTCTAGCTGCTTGATGGCATTGTGTTTCTCATGCTGACTCTCCTCAATCTTTATGCTTGGGAAAGTCTGGGTTCTGTCCTGACAGCTACTTCTAGAGTAGACAGTAAACTGAGGAGGGGAAGTTTGAATAAGTGTACCTGCCTCCTTGGCTGCTCTTTAGTCAATGGTGAGTACCATATGGTGGTGGACTTCATCCCCAGACAGCCCTGGCCTGAGTAAGAATTAAGTTTCATGTAGATAGCATGCCTTTTCTCTTCTCTTCCCCCTCTTTTCTTTAACGGCTTAAGAATAGAACACTTGGAGTTAGGGGTGTAGCTCAGTGGCAGAGCACTTGTGGAGCTGGCATGCATGAGGTCTTGGGTTCTAGTTTTACAGAAACCAAAAATAGAACACTTGTTCAGTAGGTAAAATGGTGTGTCTTCTCAGAAATTGTCTGGTTTTTCATTGCCCTTCCATGTGTGTTAGACCTGTAGGGATGACTTGTAACACAGTTCCTTATCTAACTGTCTTTAAAGATGACGTCAATGTGTGTTAGACCTGTAGGGATGACATGTGTAACATAGTTCCTTATCTAACTGTCTTTAAAGATGACATCAAGCTTGTCTTCCCTAGAAGTCATTGTTTTTCCTAGAATTTCTCTAGCCTGCTCAAGCCTAGCGAATGCCACCTATGCTCATCTTACTATGTATTCCCTCACTTAGTTTTAGTGAGCTAAGGAATCACTGTTTGGTTTCCATCATCATATTTGTCTGCAGCATTATAATAGTGGAAGTACTGTACCCACTAGTTGACTAATAAAAATGGACTTGTTGGTTTAACACTCAGAAGGTCCTTTTGCAGACATTTCGGTTGCTTTGTTAACATGTATTTATAACATATATGGGCAGATGAAAGAACAAGGAAATAACCAACTCTCCAAAAATATTCTCAGTTTTTGAAAGAGAGAAATTTACAATTAATTTAACCTATTTTTCAACAATTAAAGAAGTAATGTTATTAATCTAACACATATCAACTGAGGCTAATTTGATTCTGGGGGAGGGGAACCATATGGTCAGGTATGGAATCTGTGTTAGAATTTTAAAAATCTGTGTGAAGGTATGTGAGCATGCATACAGGAGTGTTTGTGTAGGAGAGGGTATATATGTGCCTGGCACGTGAGTGGAAGTTATACAGCGTATAGTTGCAGTTGTTTGTCCTCAAGCACTTTCCACCTTTTTTTTCAGACTTCAGTATCAATAAGCTATCAATAAAACAAGTAAAACTAATAAAATGAATTAAGAATCATGAGGCAATGCCCAGTTTATAAAGTACTTAAGATAATTAACAGTTTGGGACTAGCCACAAATGGATGGTGTGCTGCCACTGTTTGGATTTTGAGCCATTTTTAGATGATATAGCACATTCCTCTAAATATGGGCTTCATAAGAAATCATATATATCTGTCTAAACACTGTATTCACCTTGGTGACATTGTGAAGTTCATGAACTTTTGGTTTCCAGTGGCGGTCTTGAGCATTTGTTTAGTTGCCAAATATCTGTTTTGTAAAATGTCTATTATCATAAATTAATCTTGAGAATTTTAAAGCTGACATTCCTACCCTATACAAAATTAATTACGTAAGTTATAATAAAACTCAAAATAATTTCCTCTTTGTTTTTGCTAAAGTATATTAGTCTTTTTTTTTTTTTTTTTTTGCTTTCAAGTTCAGATTCAATGGAGCTAGGGGGTTAGAGATTGGGAGAGTGGCTTTGTCCTCCAGGGAACATATGGCAGTGTTTGAAGATTCTTGTCACAGCTGCCTGATATTTGCTAAATAGATAGATGCTGGAGACTCTGCTGAACATTTTATAGTTGGACCCATGTTCTACAGCCTCACTTAAAAATGTTCTTGGAGGAGCACCTATCCCATCTATGAAGTGCTGAAGCACATGAAAGGGCTGCTCCTACAGATCCCAAGCTGCAGGATCTCCATGACATATGACAACAACAGGATATTGAAAAGAATCCCAGTGAGGATCAAGTATTGACAGTCTAACAGAAGCCAGAGAGGCCTGGAACCTGACCAATGACTCTGCAATGAACATTTGCTAGAGAAGCTCTTTGGGCACGTTGTAGCTTCCACAGCAATATTTTTGTTGTTGTTTTCTTTTGGGAAGGGAGGTCACAAGGGCAGAGGACAGATATGTAAGGATAGGAAAATGAGTGTGATTGGGGTGCAGGATGTGAAAATAAAACTATTGTTTATATGTTTATAATAGTAGATATTGGAGTTGGAAAGGGTGATGGATGCCTTTAGTTCCAGCACTCAGAAGGCAAAAGTAGGCAGATATCTATGAGTTCAAGGTCCACTTGATCTACATAGTGAGTTCCAGACCAGGCAGGGATACATAGCAAGAACCTGTCTCAAAAAACAAAAACAAGCAAATAAACAAAAAATAGATGCTTTTTTAAAAAAACACTCCTTTCACTATGGAGGAATCTTTTATGGCACTTCAGCAAATATATAACATTCTTGTTTCTCTAGTGTCATGAGACTGTTCTGGCCGTGGGCCATGGAGTCATACATGGCAAACCCAGATCAGGGAAGCAGTTAGTAGCATTGTAATTTCAGGACTTTCTCCCGCAAAATTGAGCTCCCACTTTAGCTACCTTCTGATCCATAATACTCCTCTTAGCTTCAGCTGTTACCTCCAACAAGAAAACAAAAACCCTGTCTGCTTTTATTCTTAAACACATTAAAACGGGTTTCAAGTAATCTTTTCCTATACAGACTTACAGCATTAAAGTATGAGAAGTTTCCTACATGTAAGTTTACCTTCAAAATTTTTAGAATTCATAGACAGTTTTGTGCTTTAGGAGATAATACAATGTATAATATTGGCTGGCACCCTGTCTCCCCAATATGAATAATGTGTGCATAGAATACTCCACAGAATTATGACTTACAGATTCAGCTCATACTGGTGTGGTAATATCAGGAAACAAGTAATACACAAGAAACCAGTGTCACCAGCTGCATATTTTATTTGTATTTTTATCAAAGGTGCTTTGTGATTTCTTCTTAGGAAGAATGTCAGAACTTTAAGTCACTAGTGGGGGAAGGGACAACAATTGCTACTTGTGCAATCAGGGGATGAAGTAATCGCCTACTGGAGTTCCATGAGGCCACAATAGATTTTAACAACTGTTTGCCTGTTCACAAGTGGTTAATTGTTGGCTCCCAATCTTGTCTTTCTGGTTGGAGTACAAAATGATATGATCTCATTTGCCATTGTCGGTGTAGACTCTGATAGTCCACAGATGGCATGCACCTTTGGGGATTATAGTTCTGTCTGGCCCATCTTCTTCTCTCTGGATAGATGGAGTATCATTGCTCAGCCATGCAAGGCTTCTGAAATTATCCTTGTTTTACTGGAAGTGGTTCTTACCGTCAAACCAACTATTCCCTCCCACTGAGCAAGATCATACTTATGTGATTTTTTTAAATTGAATCAAAGGTGTTTTTCTCTATAATGTTTTATAATTTTTATGTAACATTTATGTTTGAAACCAAACTGCTAACTAGCGTCACAGCTCCCTGTTGTCTAGCTAAGCAGGGTGCGTAGGCTGGTAGCTACTTGAAAGCTCCATGTCTCTGAGAAGTTATTCATTCAGACCTCAGTCTCCTCATTTGCACATGGAAAGGATGACCATGGCTGACAGGTACATTTGAGGGTCATCTGCCTTCGCAGGGCAGGTACTCTGGAGAATATACGAAAAAGCTTAACACTGGGCCTTGTAGGTTTCAGCATGCTTTGCTTGTTTTCCCCCTTTCTTCTCTTCTCTTTTCTTTTCTACTATGTTCAACAATGACTTGGAGAGTATTAGTTCTGCTCTGCTTTCAAGGTAAAACCTTGGGCTCAGCTCTGCAGTGAGACTTTAGTTACTATTGAGTAAGAGTGGGGCAGTTAAGGAATGAAGGCAGCAAAATCAACAACTATGGGATTTACTGAGCTAGTGTAGTCAGTAGACATAAATTCCAAAGAGATAAAATGGACATGGTGTTGGAGAATGCTTTCATAGTGAGAAAAGTCATGTGTACAGAGATTTTGGCAAGTAAATCAAATCTCTTTGAGCTAGGAAAGCAGAAAACAAAACAAAACAGAATTAGAGAATAGTGGGCAGATATCAAAGCTGTCTATGGAAGCTCATTGTGGAAATTAATAAATATTGTTTAGAACCATTTGTATATTCCACTAATGATGCCTGTGCAAGTCATTTGTGAAAAACATAAGGCTTTATAAGAAACAAATATGATCCAGAAAAAAAAAAAAAACGATCCAGAAAAAAAAAAATCCAAAAACCATTTTGCCTTTTGGATATACCATTGAGAAGCATATAGACACATATTTGTTTGGTTTTGCAGTGTTGGTTATGGAAACCAGGGCCTCACACATGAAAATGGAAACACTACCGTGGAACTGTGTCCCAGGCCCATGGTTATGACTTAAATTACATGCTAAATTGACTTTTAAATATTTGCTGTGAGAAATTATATCATGTTACACTTCCCCTCTCTTTATCTTTCAAAACTATGGCCTCTTTTTCTTCAATTGTTATTGTCTATGTTTATATTCCCAAATATATAAATATAACCTGCTTAGTCCATATAATGTTAGCTGTCCATGTTTTTAAGATTGACTATTTGGTTTAGAATACCCTATTGGTATGTCTTCCTAGGGGAAGACTTTCTTAAATGCTCAGCAGTTCTCGGTTGATTGTAGTTCTTTGTGTAGGGTTGGGGCCTTGTCAGCTTTCCTCCTTCCAGATAAGTATCTCTGTTGATATTGTTTTGTTTTACTCATATTTAGAGAGCCATGTTGGTGAGACTTCATAGGTGAAGCATTTGATATTTTAGACACAATCTCACAGAAAGCTTCTTGTTCCTCTGGCTCATCTAATCTTTTTTGTCCTCTCTTCTTTAATAATCCCAGAGCCTTCAGTGCAGAAGTTGGAGTGTATATATACAATTGGAACTGAGTTCCACAACTCTGTATTTTGATTGGTTGTCATTTTCATTAATAACCTCCATTCCTTGCACTGAGAAGTTTTCTCGTTGAGGGGTGAGCACTAGACTTATCTGAATGTATAAGTACAAATATTTAGAACATAGTTCAATGTTATTCATGTTTAGTAAAGTGGTGCTTGTAGGTTTTCCTCTACTGTGTATGACTTCACCAGCCCTGGGTAGTTGGCTGGGTTTTCAGTACTAGTCATAATTTCTATCTTATTGTGGGGTCTTTAGTTCAGTTAGAGAGCTGTTGCTTACTGTACAGTGTGCTTGCCACTACTTCTCCTTTAAGGTTATCTCACCATGCTAGTCATTATTGTGGTTCATAGTTGTCATAGCTGTGTAGGGCTATTGATTGTTTTCTTTCTTTGGAAGTGAACATAGTACCTTCTGCTACTATGAATGCCTGTCCTAAAGGAGGTGGTATTTAGGTCAGTTCCAGCTCAGGTGCCTCTGGGCTCTGTGTCTGTAGTTCATGATGTCTTAAGCAACAGGGACCTCATGGGGCAACCAAGGCCAGTAGCAGTAGTGTATGATGTCTGGGAGTCTCTTGGGCTTAAAAACAACTCAAAAGAGGACTTCTCATGCCTAGTGTTGGTTTTTGTTATATGGTCTATTTCTCTTTGGGAAAAACCGTGTGTGTGTGTGTGTGTGTGTGTGTGTGTGTGTGTGTGTGTGTAGATAGTTAATAGTATGATTCCTTACAGCTTTTTCTGAAGTCCTTACTACTCATTTACTCTCCTGCCTTCTTCAGTATGTTTCTCCTTTTCCTCCAAAAGGAGAGTTCTGCTCTGCATCCCTGCTTTACTCATTTCCTATGTCACTTGTACCTTGTTTTTCTACATTGTCTTTTGAATCAAAATGTCATATTGGATTTTCTTTTCTTTTCTTTTTTTTTTTTTTTTTTTTTTTTTTTTTTTTTTTTTTTTTTTTTTTTTTTTTTTTTTTTTTTTTTTTTTTTTTTTTTTTTTTTTTTTTTGGATTTTCTTTTCAATGTTTAGTTTGAGTCTGAGTTTTCCTTTTTAGTGTTTGCTATGGAACATGATCTTTGCTAACCATTTCTTGGGTGCTTAGAGGACTAGGACTCAAGTATTCCTAGTGCTTGCTCTGTTACTGATCCACACCCGTTGCCGCTCCTCCTTGTAATTGCCTCATGGAGAGACACAGGCCTATTCACCTGCTCAGATTCAGTCAGGCCCTCCCACATATTAAAGGAGGGACTTTATATTCATTTCTCAGCCTCTGTGAGCCATGGGTTACACATCTGTGAAACTGGATGATAATAAACTTCACTTCGGGTTATTATGGAATTAAAAGGAATAGTGTAAGTGAAGCTAGTAGCACATTATCATTACTGCCATGATCACTATAAATTTCCCATGTAGAGAAATAGATTCAGTTTGTGTCCTTTCACATCTTAAAATATGACAGTAATAAAGCAGTATAATAGGTTGGGATATAGTGCTCTGGTAGCTACTTGCGTAGCATATTCAGAGCCCTTTGTTTCATTAATAGCACCACAAAAATAAAGCACAGACCATGAAATAGGAATAGTAAATAGGAAATCAATAAAGGAATTCATAACTTATTAAACTTGTTTGCCTAGGCAAAGCACGAAGCGTCCACAGCTTCTTTACTCATAATGAAATAGTTAAGACATGAGAAAGTAGGTAATGGATATCGTGCTATGGACAGGACTATGAAAGCAAACCTTTTACCTCAATTTTGTTATATACTTGACAGAGAAACTGGGATTTAAGCTACCCTAGAGCTGGGTCTGTCTGTTAGTAGTCAAAAGCTTTGTCTCATGATGCTTGGTTTATCGAAACCATTGTATACCTCTCAATTATATGCTGGTAAGCAGATATTTTCATCTTCTAGAACTCTTTAACTCATACATTTTTATAATTTCTCAATCTGCTTTCTTTTGATTTTCTTACAAGTATTTATTTTGATTTGATGAATAGCAAATCACAGACAGTGTTTTCATGCAAATCAAACATGGGAAGAGTTAGTGTATTACAGACTCTAAACTGAAATGATAGGCTCGTAGAATGGGTAAGAAGAGGGGAAAAGGAGAGAGGACATTTGTTTTCTTGGGTATTATATTCTGTATTAGTTAGCTATCTTGTTTCTATGACCGAAATACTGGAGCAAACCATTTAAAGGAGAGGATTTATTATAGTTCATGGTTGCTTGTCCATGTGTGCTTTGGCTTCATGCATAAGTATGTGGAGGGAGAATTGGAAAGTAGAATGGATGCATAGGAAGTAGGCAGGGCAAGACAGAACTTCTAGGGACACAGCCCCAGTAACTTACTGCTTCCAATCCTCTTCTCCTCCCAAAGTTCCTACCACCTCCCAAAATATCATCACCAGCTTGGAAGCAAGTGTTCAGCACACGAGGCTGTGTGAGGGGGTTTTGCATCAAACCCTTGCAGCCCCTAATGGTGGCATGTCCTAAAAGCAATTGCAGGTGTTATTGTTTTATTTTGTTAGTTGTGTTTGCACCTTCAATACTGTTTTTCCAGAAAAAAAAAAAAAAGCTTTCCTCTTATTCACGTGTTCCAACCCTGTTATTGCTTCTGCAAACCCATTGGAAGCCTTCCATACGATCCTCTCTCCTTAGGCCCTTGAACAGGAAGCCCAAAGCCATGGATACCCAAGAAGGGGTAAATGATATTGTAACAAAAAAGACTGTAAAACAAGTAGGAATGTCAGAAATTCCCTTTCTTGTGGTTTTGTTCTCTGATCATCCACACAGCATTCACTCATGCATGCACACATATGTGCATGCACCCATATCACCATTCACAGTTTATTGACTGACACCGTATTTAATGGTCAGCCTTTATTTCTAGTTATTCTGTTCTTATAATCGACTTCTTCTATAAAGCAACTCAAAGTTCCAAATTCCTAGCAACAGTGACTACAGAGGATGCAATACTGCTTGCTTTCCTTGGGTGAATAAATGCCTTCTGTACTTGTTTGTCTTCAGGACGCTGCATGCATTTTCTCTCTGTGACAGGAAGGAACAATAAAACCATATCAAAAGAACTAAGTAAGGTTATTATGGAAGGAGACACAGTTGCTCATTTTATAGACATTTGTCCTAATTTTCTATCAGATGAAGAATTTGAATCAAAGGCCTTTTGAAGATTTTCTTACATTGGTTATAGTCTTCATGTTGGGATGGCTGTAAGCCAACACTATTTCTGTAGAGTTACTTTGAACATGAAATTCACAGAACGTGACCCTGCTTTACTTCTTAAATGTCACTACACTTCTGAGTTGGGATGGAGACTGAAATGAAATTTTAGTCAAAGAGGTTTAAATTTGAGCACTGTCAACTAAATGTATAAACACTGTCATTCTGTGAAATAGCTATATAAATTCTAAAATAAACCACAAATATAAAGTGATTTGTGGTAAGTCATTTGTTTAATGCTAATGCCGTTCCTAAAAATGAGGACTTGATTTTACAAGATGATATTTGTATCTCTGTATTAATCCCAGGAACTTTCAATTCTTAGGTATACTGAATGTGCTTATAAAGAAATTCTTGTTTGTATTTACATCAAGTTCTTCTAGTGGAGGGCAAGGTCCTGTGTAGAGATCTCCACATATAAGAAGGCAGAGAGTGTTCAGAAGGGACACCAGGTGCCTGCCATACCCAGGTAATTTCTTTGTCATTGCCTGACATCAGTGGCCGTTCCTGATGTTGAAGTGTGCATGGGCTTGAGAAACAAGCATACCCCATTCAGAGTTTAAGCATGCCTGAGAATTTGGGCCATCACAGAAGAAATAACAAGGGTCACTGTATGCTGTATGAAGAGATTTCTTGCGATTTAAACTACTGAATGGCTCTGACTTTTTTCTTTCCTTGCTAAGAAAGGGGTGACTGAACATCTATCTTCTGTTAGGTACCATGCCAGCCACTGTTGAAAGTGACAGATATAATGCTTGTCATTAAAAACTTGCATGTAGGACAAGAAAAGTAACACTCAATATAATATAAAAGCATGTAATCTTTGCAAGGGCTGATTGAGGAGGACAGCAGAAGAGCAGCTCCTCCCCCTGTGGGAGAGCTCAGATACCTATAGAGATGATGACTTATGTCCAGCAATAAGGGGCCAAATGTGGACACAGATTTTCCTGCTGAGTACAGAGCATGTCTAGAAGAGGAGAGATTTTTCTTGCTGAGGGGTCAGCAAACAATATGGCAAGAGTATCTATGCACTTGTCACAACTGTTAAAGGATACATGGAAAGGAGAAGACAGTGGGGAGGTGACAGATCACATCGGAATAGGCTAGCCTCTGTGACCACTCAAGAAAGAGTACTGTGGTTGGGTTTATAGGGAGAAAATAGGGAGTTTTGGTAGATTTGGAAGAAAGAGATGCAGGGACAAAAATGTCAGTAGCAGTGATAGGAATTCTGAAAGGAAAATGTTTAGGGCCTGGGCCAGGTGGAATTACTCATGTTTGGACCACTGCTCTTTTTAAGACTGGCTATAGAAATGCAAAAGCTCATATTACATTCATGCAATATTATAGGCAAACATTTTCATATAGATGTTTTTCACATATAAGAATAGCAGAAACTTGGTTGTTTTTTTGTTGGGTGTTTATTCTTTGTCTTCTCTTTCTGTGTGTGTGTGTGTGTGTGTGTCTGTCTGTCTGTCTGTGTGCATGAGTGTTTGTTGTTAAGATTGGTCTCAATTTTTCTAAGCTATCTGCTTCTGTGAAGCCAAAGCTAGGGTCACCAACATCTTCAT
Source organism: Mus minutoides (assembly GCA_902729485.2). Lineage (NCBI taxonomy): Eukaryota > Metazoa > Chordata > Mammalia > Rodentia > Muridae > Mus > Mus minutoides. Next base: position 896,851 of record LR749752.1, read on the forward strand.
ATTCTCCACAGCAGAAGAAAATGGATTTCTTTTAATGTTCTTTGAAAAAGACCCAGGGTAAGTTCATAAAGGCTTTTCCTTGGCTGTGGCTGTACTCTCAGCCATGTAACAGGAGAATGGATTCTTTGGGTCAACACAAGTAGGCTGTCCCTCTGAAATAAAATTTGGTACAATCAGATTGGTAGAGTCAGGCCACTAGTGCTTGGCAAAAAGGAAAAAAGTGCAGTAGTACCCTATGTTGTGATCTGTAAACTAGATAACTACTCTGGGTGTGGCTTACTAGGAGGTATATAGAAGAACTGCTTAATGAAGAGCCCCTGAGAAGTGCAGCAGTCCCAATGCAGAGAAATGGTATAATAGGGATACGGGGTGCTTTAGACTTCAAGAGCAAATAGAAGCCTTCAGTCATCATTGGTGCACAGCTCACCTGTGAGTGTATGCTTTACCTGCCTTGTCAGGTACCCCTAATTGAGCTGTCCACTGAGCCTTCCTCCACTCCCATCCCCCTCCCTCCTCGACACTGATGCCAAGAGTTTTTAATTCTCCTAGTTCACTTTCTCCCTCAACACTAGATCTTCCCACGCAGCGTGCAAATATGCTACTTTCTGTCCAGTCCTGAAACTCATCACCCACCATCCAGCCTTGCAGCAAAAGCTTTCAGAAAAGTGTCTATTGTCTTTGTGAGATTTCTATTCTAGACTGCTGTTCTTTCTCTATCCCTACATAGTGGTGCTGGGGATGGAAACTAGGACCATGGACAAACTAAACATACTCCACCAGTCACATTCCAGACCTCTCCATCCTGTCTTAAGCCCTGTCATCAGCAGGAGTTTTTCCAAACAACTCAGAAGCTGTCTGATTCGGCCGAGTCACCTTTGGGCTGGCGTTCCTGTGGTCACTTTTCCATCTGTTTCTTTCATTACATAGCAGCTTCTTGGGCACTGCCTGGACTTTTCTTCTCCTCTGTTTGACCCTAAATGGCCCAGTGTCAGTGAACTTGGTTTGTGGACCATTTGTTTTATTGTTCGCTTCCCTCTTGGTGGTCTCCGCCAGTGTCCCGGACTTGAAATGGATGGTTCCCAAATGTGTGCACTCAGCTACCACCACCTCCCCACAGGGCCAGACTGAGTCGCACTAACTTGGGGATGAAAATTCACCAGTGTATAGTACTAAATTAAAGATTTCATAGTCCTCAGCTCTCTGAAAGCTTGACTAGTACATAACATGGAAAGACTTGTGAACTTATCTGTGGGTGAGGTTGGTTTATATGTAAATTTGCTTAGATTGCTTGGGATATATTTGTTAAGGGGTCTTCTGTTTGAATAAGGCAGAGGTTTTTGTCTCCTTAGGCTGGCAACTTTGCAGAATCATTGTTTGTCTCAGCTAAGAACATAAAAGCTAAGGGATACATAGTATGGTGTCCCAAAAGGAATTAACTGCCCCCAAGGTTAACAGTTGCCAAAGTTCAGAAACTCTCAAACAAGGGTGTATGAATTTAAATTATCTATCTGTGGAAATACACTGACTATTTGCTGAAAGTAGCAAAATTCTTTGCACAGCACTCTAAGCACATATTTATAAGCACTTGCCAAAAGATAGTAACTCTCCTGAAGAATGCACATTGTGAATTGTCCTCTTTCAAGCCTGGGGTTCCTTTAAACATGCCCGCTGAATTGGGAGTACCTGCAGCTAAATAGTGTTGCTCTTGGCAAGGCTTGGTGAGTGAAATGAGGTATGGTCTCTCTGATCTCAGTAGTATGCTCAGTCAGCCATGACCTTCTCAGTGTCTCTTCTTTCTACACCCTGTCTACACCAAGCCACAGCCCAGGCAGTTCTCAGTGGGATGGCCAGAGATTACCACAGGGGAATCTCAGGGCCCCAACTAGTGAGGTTCATGTGGGGTTCAGGATGAATTGGAATGACTTCTCATTTTCAAACTTTCTACTTTATATAACTTGAGAAACTTTAATGAACTATTGGGCAATGAAATCGATTTTTTATGAGAGAAACTACTGTTTCCTCAAATGCTATTTGAATGCTCATAGATAAAATTTTACATATATGTTTGTATGTACCCATGTGCAAATAAAATCTTGTGAATATATTTATATTCACAGCAAAAATAAAAGAACCTCAATTGTGATCATTCTTAGGGGTTGATTTAGCCAATTTTAGGACTGTGGAATGCAGACCTTTGAAATGCAATGGATTTGATTTGCATGCTAAGCATTTTCTCTGCTACTTTTAGGGAGTCAGTATCAAAAGTCCCTTTTCACATTCCTATCTTTAGAATAACACTAAACCACCAACCAAAGAGTACACGGAGGGAGCTAGGATTCCAACCAAAGAGTACACATACATGGAGGGAGCTAGGATTCCAACCAAAGAGTACATATACATGGAGGGAGCTAGGATTCCAGAAATGTATTTTGCAGAGGATGGCCTTATCTGACATCAGTGGGAGGGGAGGGAAGCGTGATGCCCCAGCGTAAGGGGATTCTAGAAGGGTGAGGCAGAAGTGGGTGATTTGATGGAGGAGTACAGTACCCAAGGAGCTGAAGGGGTCTTCAACCCTATAGGCGGGAGAATAACATGAACTAACCAGTACCCCCAGAGCTTGTGTCTCTAGCGGCATATATAGCAGAAGATGGCCTAGTTGGCCATCATTGGAAAGAGAAGCCCCTTGGTCATGCAGACTTTATATGCCCCAGTACAGGGGAACGCCAGGGCCAAGATGTGGGAGTGGGTGGGTAAGGGAGCAGGGTGGGGATGGGGGAGGGTCTAGGGAACTTACTGGATAACACTTGAAATGTAAATGAAGAAAATATCTAATAAAAATTGGAAAAAAAAAAGAAACAAATGGGAGAGAGGAGGGAAGAGGGGTTGGGAGAATTGTGGAGGGGTAACCAGGAAGGAGGATATCATTTGAAGTGTAAACCAATAAAATGATTAATTAAAAAAAATGAGTCTCTATGAAAGTACAATGTTTTAAATACATTGAGACTTAACAGCTGATAATGTTTTTTTATAAACTTTGTTATTTTAAAAACATCGGTGGAAATATAAGCATCACACATCAAAACCAATGAGACGCCAACTGTATAGCCTGTAATGAATTGTTGCAGTTAGAATTGACATTCAGAACAGAAGCTGTGAAACTTCATGATCAGTTTTAGACATTTAGTATCTAGTATCTTTTACGTACTTATCCACCACCAAACCCAAAAATAATCCATGACAAAATTAGTCATAAGAACAATTAGCCTTATGTCATAACATATGATAACACTTTCCTAACTTGTGTCTACTAGCTGCATTTGCTCTTTCCTTATGCTCTTGTATTTAGCCTTTCTTGTCCTCATTTCTTCATGCTCTACATGCACAATTGTTTATATATATACATAAGGAATATCAAATTCATCAATTCCAGTATGTATACGATTCATACATTAAGGGCAATCAATGTCTTTGGCCTTAAACTGGTCATTTAAGAGAGAAATTTTTATTAATTTTGTTAATTCTTTTCCTTCAGCTTTTCTTTTAAAAGGTGTGTGATTACAAGGATATTATGTTGATGTACCCAATGACATTACCGTGGAAAGTTTAAATCACCGAGGAGTATGTATATATGTATATGCTCTTGCACGTTAATATACATTGAAGTCAAGATCAGACATAGGAACAAAACAAGGACACTACGGGTTTGCTGTGGCTCTGATTTGATCCTCTTTCTGATGCATTGGTGCCAGCTTAGCCTCACAGCCCTCGCTGCTCATCTGTTGTCTCACAAATGAGACAGAGTCCAGGATAGAACTACAGGCAACATGATTTTTAGCTCATAACCTCATAAGAAAAAAAAAAGTATAGCTGCCTGAAAATGTGCAAAAACTCTAATTGCATTTGAGTTTGAGAATATAGGTATGGGAAAAGAAATTGAAACCGATTTTAGCTTTACATATGGGTTTTATGTATTTGTATATCTACCTAGCATTTAAAAATATAGAAAACAGTTTTCTGAACCTCTAAAATGAGAGAGAACTCAATGATCAATCAATCAATCAATCAATCAATCAGAGGTGGCATGGCATTCTTAAACTACCCAGAACTACAGGACAGATTATCTTCCTGGACATCTGTCTTCATGACCTTCCCTTTGTACTGCCAGGCAGGGGCCTCTGATGCCAACATGGCATCTTGTTTCATACTCTTACTCTTACTGTGATATGTGGTGTTCATCCTTGAGGAATGCTCACATATGGCAGTGGGTAGAAGACTTGAACCCTGTTTGGTAATTAATGAAGGGGATGAGATCCCATGTATTAGTTTCTCCTGGGTCCCTTGAAAAATGAACACTGAGTCTCTTAGAACAATCATTCGCTTAATCTCCTCTGGCCTTTGCAGTTGCATGATCTTTACATGTCCATTACACTTATTAGACAGTAAGTCCTGCTGAAGGCATAAGGCTGCAGTCCACTGTTAGTCAAGGTCAGCAACAGAAACAAATCAGTTGAGAATAGCTTAAAGTACTAAAATTTTGTCATCCTACCCCAAAGAGATCTCAAAGCCCTACTTCTAAGCAGCGTGATGGTCTTCCTCTTAAGATTCCTTAATTCTTTTTTTTTAAGATTTATTTATTTATTATATGTAAGTAGACTGTAGCTGTCTTCAGATACCCCAGAAGAGGGCATCAGATCTCATTACAGATGGTAGTGAGCCATCATGTGGTAGCTGGGATTTGAACTCACTACCTGCAGAAGAGCAGTCAGCGCTCTTAACCACTGAGCTATGAGCTATTTCTCCAGCCCTCCTTAATTCTTCTTAATTTACTGGGGGGGGTTTTGTGCGTCTTTTCTTTTCTTTTTTTTTTTCTTTTTTTTTTCAACTTTTATTAGATATTTTCTTCATTTACATTTCAAGTGTTATCCAGAAAGTTCCCTATACCCTCCCCCCTCCCGGCCCTGCTCCCCTACCCACCCGCTCCCACATCTTGGCCCTGGCGTTCCCCTGTACTGGGGCATATAAAGTCTGCATGACCAAGGGGCCTCTCTTCCCACTGATGGCCAACTAGGCCATCCTCTTCTATATATGCAGCTAGCGACATGAGCTCAGGGGGTATTTTTTTTGGTTTTTCGAGACAAGGTTTCTCTGTGTAGCCCTGGCTGTCCTGGAACTCATTTTGTAGACCAGGCTGGCCTCGAACTCAGAAATCCTCCTGCCTCTTCCTCCCAAGTGCTGGGATCAAAGGTGTGCGCCACCATGCCCGGCTTAATTTACTGTTTTATCTGAAGTGATTTAACCCTAAAAGCATTGACAGAAAATCTAAAAACCTCATCTTATTCCACTGCTGTGGAGGTTGTATAAAGACAGGTGAACAAGAAAATTAAAGACCTACCTCATTAAAAGATTTATAGCACTAGCCATCAAGCATTATAACTAACAGAAGATCTTTTCATTGATGTGGCCTTTGACATGTAAACTCTTCCTTGGTCCCAAGTTATGATCCCAACTTTTTTTTTTTAATCAATTAGTTTTTATTAGATATTTTCTTAATTTACATTTCAAATGTTATCCCGAAAGTTTCCCCCCTCCTCCCGCCCTGTTCCCCTGCCCACCCACTCCCACTTCTTGGTCCTGGCGTTCCCCTGTATTGGGGTATATAAAGATTACAGTACCAAGGGGCCTCTCCACCCAATGATGGCAGACTAGGCCATCTTCTGCTACATGTAGAGCTAGAGACACATGTTCTGAGGGTTCTGGTTAGTTCATATTGTTGTTCCTCTTCTAGGGTTGCAGATCCCTTCAGCTCCTAGGGTTCTATCTCTAGCTTCTCCATTGTGGGCCCTGTGTTCCATCATATAGATGACTGTGAGCATCCACTTCTGTATGAGACAGCTATATCAGGTTCCCTTAAGTAGGCACTAGCTGTCCTATGCAATAGTGTCTGAGTTTAATGACTAATTATGGGATGGATTCCCCCCCTGGTGGGGTAGTCTCTGTATGGTCCATCCTTTCGTCTTAGCTCTAAACTTTGTCTCTGTAACTCCTTTCATGGGTATTTTGTTTCCTATTCAAAGGAGGAATGAAGTATCCACGTGCTGGTCTTCCTTCTTGATTTTCTTGTGTTTTGCAAATTGTATCTTGGGTGTGATCCCAACTTTTAGGTAAGACAGGTGAGAAATTTCACTGCCTGCTTAGAGCATAGCTGCTTAGAACATTTCTTCACTCTTGACCCATTTCATTAGAGAGTTTTACTTTTGAGACAAGGACTCTAGTAGTCCAGGAACTTTTTATCGACAAGGCTGGCCTGAGACAGAGACCTAAGTTCAAGGATTAAAAAGGTGTGTACTGCCACACCCACCTCACACCAGAGACATTTTTATAGAAATTCAACACATAGGCAATAATCAAAAATTATAATCATAATGAAATAAACATTAAATAAATTATTTACTACTAATAAGTTACAATTATTTTAAACCAGTTCTGTGTTACAGAAATTTACTATTTGTCTTAGTTTGGTTTCATTGCTATGAAAAAACACCATGACCACAACAACTCTTATAAAGGCAAACATTTAATTGGGGCTGGCTATGGTTCCAGAGGCTCAGTCCATTGTCATCATGTCAAGAAGCATGGAATCATGGTGCTGGAGGAGGAGCTGAGAGTTCTTTATCCTGGTGTGAAGGCTACCTTCCATATTGGCCAGAGCCTGATCATTGGAGCCTCAAAGTCCACTCCCACAGTGACATTCATCCTCCAACAAGGCCACACATATTCTAATAAGGCCAGACCTCCTAATAGTGTCACCTCCTGTGGGTCAGACATGAGTCTATGGGGGCCAAACCTATTCAGACTACCACATTGTTTACTAAAGATTCTAGCAAGTTTGCATACTAATGATATGAGTGTCTTTTTTTCATTTTTCCTAAATAAATCTTGACCTAAAATCTGATAATGCAAGCTGTCTCCAGATATTTGAATAAGCATCTTCAGTGATTTTCCGAGTAGACCAGTGTTCTGATGGTAAGCTTGTTGGTGCTTAGAATGCCATCCCACACTTATATGTAGTAAAATGTCAGAAAGGCTATTTCATAAGTTATTGGAAATTCTCTCTTAATACTCAGCCTATGTTCATTTTAATGAAAAATCAGCTACTCAAATAGTACTATTTCATTATTTTTACTTTTCATATTTAATATTTTTATTTATCTTTAAGAATTTAATGTATTACAATGTATTTTTTATCATATTCATTCTTCTCCTTTCAACTTCTCCCCAATCTCTGTATTCCCTTCTGAGCTTCATGTTGTTCTTGTTCTCTTGTTCCTCCTACTTCTACCCACCCCTGCTCCTGTTCCTTCTACTAATGCTTCCTCCTCTTCTTTTCTTCTTCTTCCTCTTCCTCCTCTTCTTTTTGTCCTCTTCTTCCTCCTTCTTTTCCTCCTGAGTCTAGTCAGTGCTATCTATAAGTGTGTATGGTTATAGTGCTCAAACTTGATTTTTATAATCATCCTTATAAAATACAACAATAAGATGTAGAGTAATTTAATAAATTCTGAGGAATTGTGCTAGAAAATGCCAAAACTCCATCTTTTCTGTAATTAAGTTATTCAGTTTCTCCAGGAGCAGAAATTTTCAGCAATACCATAAAAATATGGCAGCTCATCATAGTAAAGTCACAGGTCTGAATTTAAGGATTTCGTGTAGCATTTGCTGGCATAGCATGGAATAACACTGTATCTGTAGCAGAAAGTGAGCATCATGTGTTCAGAACTGAGCCTGCAGTGAATATGTGATACAGTGCAGGATGTACTATCAGAAACACACAGATTCATTAAGCATTTGGCATCTATATTTACTTGTATGTTTCCTTTTTTATGTCTTAGAGATCCATCACATTCTTCTTCTTCCCCATATCCTACTTCTTCCTCCCATGTGACCTGTGCTAGCCTGGAACTGAGGATTCAGAGCCTCAACACCCCACATGCCGGTATCACAAATGTGTACCACAAATACCCAGTTTTCTGCTTTTGATTTAAAAAAAAAGTCATTATATTTTACATATAATGTGTTTGTGTTTTCAGTGTGGCAATTGTCATAGCTGCTTTCTCTTCTGAACGGAATTTCTCTTCTATTGTCAGTGCTAGCAAAACTCATGATCTCAAACCTTGTTTCATTCTGCTCTTGTGATTATACATTTACTTGGTACTATTTTTTTCTAGATTAGTGACTTTGTAGTTAAGAGGTAACCTGATGTGATTTGAAACATGCTTATTAAGGCTTCTTGTATGAGTACACATATGCTGTTACCAATTACTGCTCATTTACACCTATTCTCAATCCTAGATTTCCAGAATCACACCGATAAGAAAGTCATGAAAGAAGAAATTTGAAGTTTTCAATGAAATTTAATTGTTACCATTGATACTGTTACCATTTATTGTAATAATTATAGTGATGATTAACATGTATCATTTACTAATTATATTACCTACATCAAACCCAACTTTGAGTAGTATCACAGTGTCAGGTAAAATGAAGCTAAAATAGGCAAACTGGACTCCATCAAAACAAAACCGAGCAACAGCAAACTCGAACTTCAGTGAGCACCACTGCAAGTGTGAAGATAGTGCACACAGTGGGCAGATATTTTATATGAACAGGCTTAGAGCCAGAGTGTCTGTAGTTGAAAGATCAGTAACCTAGCTATAACCTTTTCTAAAGAAGATATCCAGAAAGCTTATAAGGAAATATCCAATAAGATACCCAGTAAACATATAAATAAAGATGATATCCAATAAGCCTATGAAAGTTCTTTGTTGAAAGGTGTATGAAAATGGATTGTTGATTTCGTTAGCTTTTAGGAAAGACACGTTAGAGTCAATCCATCCCTACTGAGGTGGCTGTAGTAAAGACACGTTAGAGTCGATCCATCCCTACTGAGGTGGCTGTAGTGAAGACATGTTAGAGTCAATCCATCCCTACTGAGGTGGCTGTAGTGAAGACATGTTAGAGTCGATCCATCCCTACTGAGGTGGCTGTAGTGAAGACATGTTAGAGTCAATCCATCCCTACTGAGGTGGCTGTAGGAAAGACACGTTAGAGTCGATCCATCCCTACTGAGGTGGCTGTAGTAAAGAACTAGTGTTGGGGAGAACCCAGAGGAACCCAAGTCCTGTTTCACTGCAGGGAAAATGTAAAGCACTTCAGCCACTTTGAAAAATGGTTTACTGTTTCTTGTAGACAATGTACAGTAACTATGTGACCCAGCAGGTCTGCCCCTAGGGATATTGCCAAAAGAAATAAACATATGTCCATACAAAACCTTGTATATCAACATCTATAGTGGCTTTATTCACAATAGCCAAACAATGGAAGCAACTGATGGCTGAGCAAATAAAATGTAGTTTTTCTACAAAAGACCATTAGCTATAAAGTTGTAGTAATGTTCTGATTCAAATACTACGTGTATCACCCTTACTGTGTTATTCTGAATGAAAGAAATAATCCCAGCAGAATTATATGAAGTGTCTATATTAAGCAAATCTAAAGAGAAGTGCTTCACCTCTGCTGCTTTGGTGCACTCCTCCTCTGTCCTGCCTGATAGTAGGCCAGGCCTATTTCTTTCCAGTGCCTTGACGGGGTAAGCCACGAGTACGACTCCAAAAGGACCCACCTTCCACTCAGTCTACTTCAGTCTATAAGGAAACCTTAGACTTTTTATAATCACACCACCTTTTTTTGAGTGATTAAGAATAATCCTTGTGTAAGATTATTCATCCATAGTAAACAATATGAGGAAACGAAACTCTACTATCGTATCAGGGATATCATTTCACAAACATAAACCTGGATTTAATTAAAAACTTAAATATATGGCAAATCAGTAGAATATTTTAAAAATTCAAAACTATTTGCACTAAATGCTTCTTAGTTTGAAAAGGCTCTTCCTTGATGGACCTCTGTGTTTTCTCAGTTACCATGGAAAGCTGAAAGTTTGATTTCCTTTCTTGTCAGTAGCTTTGAGACAAGGTCTTTGTGAGTTCAAGCCGACTTTAGATTCTAGTTCTCCCTCCACCTCTGGAGTGCTGAAATTTTAGCTGTATACCACTTTGGCCCCATGATGTTTTTGGGTATTTAAGCATTTGGTTTCCCATGCCCTTCTTACTGTGTTTTTAATGCTACAACATGCTGTGAATTTGTAGAGCTTGTGATTGAACTTGTAGTCTATGTCCTTGCCTGTGTTTAGAAAATCTATTTAGAGGTATACTCCACAGTCCTATGCCAGTTTCTTCATAAATCCAAACCTTTGTCGTGTTTGCCTCCATCTTTTGCCTACACAAGGAGCAGAGACAAAGCTCACCATCACATGATGTTGGAATCCATGTATCTAAAATGTAGAAATCCAGTAAGTGGTGTTTTCTAATATTATATCTAGATACAGAGACTTAAATAAAATCATCCCAGAAGTTCCTTTTAAGTTTATCCTCCTTTATAATAGGTAGAAATCTGGCATTCACTATGGCAGTTATTCAGGACTATGACACAGAATCTCTTGAGCACAGATCATAGGACCAGTCTTGTCAACAAATGTTGCCTCACCTCAATCTTTCTCTCTTTCTCCCTCCATCCTTTCCTCTATGCTCATCTCCCTCCTGCCCTCTTCCTTATTTCCTGTCTCCCCATATAACTGTATATATGGGTAGACATATTTTTGTTTTTATTAGATAGATAGATAGATAGATAGATAGATGAATGTTTTGAGACAAATTCTTTTTTTTTTGGGGGGGGGGGAGACGTTCAAGACAGGGTTTCTCTGTGTAGCCCTGGCTGTCCTGGAACTCACTCTGTAGACCAGGCTGGCCTCAAACTCAGAAATCCGCTTGCCTCTGCCTCCCAAGTGCTGGGATTAAAGGCGTACACCACAACTGCCTGGCTTTGAGATAAATTCTTAAGTATGTAGCCCAAGGTAGCCTGGAATTCATGATACCCTGTCTCAAATCTCCTTAATAGTGATATTACAGGTCTATGACACCATATCCAATTTGAGACTACATATCTTAAGGAATAGGTAAAGAAGAAAGAATAAAAGTAAAGGTTGATGGACATTATCATTAAGAAACAAAATCAAAACAATTTCAGTACTTTTATTAATTTGTGGTTTATTCAAAATATTTGTTCAAAACTCAGAAGCGAATTTTTGTAGATGACATTTACATGAAATTGGAAAGTGACCTTAGAGTACGTGTGGCACAGAGAAACGCTTGACGTAGAACTGTATGACTCTTTATATTTGGGTGGATGTGCAGGTTTCTGGATGAGAGCAAGCACCACTTATTTTGTTAAGAGAAAGGCAGCCCAAAGAAAATCCTGTTGGGTTTCCTGTAACCAGTTTTACCCTGTGAACGGTTACTTTCCTCTCTCTTCCCATGGGCCCTAAAATAGCCTTATTAATAGAAATATATGATGTTTGTGTTTAAAAAAAATTAGTCCCACCAGAATCTACAGACAGAAGGTAAGACCGTAAAGGGAAATATGTTGGGAAATCTTAAAAGACAAATTTTTGACCGTAAGGTTATCGAAAAGAAACCGGATTTCGGACCCAATGTGTAACTTTGTCGTTTAATCCTTACAATTCTGTAGGAGGTTTCTTCTTTACAAACAATACTTTCATCTCGACTATACACACTTAGAATTAGAGCTTCTTAACTTGTCCAAATGACAGCTAATGATCGTTCTTCTTTTTATATTGTTATTTTAGGGGGAGGTAATGGGATGAAAGAAATGCCCAGAGGCTGATACTGTGAAATGTCAAATGTACTCTACTGATAATACATCTTTTGTCTCTTTTTTTAGGAGCTAATTTTGTTACTCGAAAAATTAGCCGGTCAGTAGCTAAGATTTACCTTGGACAACTGGAATGTTTCAGTTTGGGAAATCTGGATGCCAAACGAGACTGGGGCCATGCCAAGGACTATGTAGAGGTAGGAACTGACTCATTACGTTAAAACTGCCTGTATTAGTTTATACTTTAAATGTGAGGCCGGCGGTGAGAAACTTGACCTAGAAGTGGTCAGAAAGAAGCCTCTGCTAACACAAATATGGCTGACTGCACGGAACTGTTTAAAGTTCCATGGCTCAGAAGTGTGCACTGGTGAATATTCCTTACCAAGGAACTCTTTCCCCAATTTTCATTTTTTAATCAAAATGAAAGTGCTGGCCAGTGCTTTGAACGATAGATGTGTATGTTGATATTTATAATGTTGGAAGATATCTATGCATTTTCTAAAGCTTTCATCCTACCTGACTTAGTTCATATTTCCTTCTTTGCCACAACAACATTCACAAAACCACTAGTTCTGAAATCTTCAACAAATAATATCCGATCTTGGTTTATTTAATCTAAGACCTTTAGATATGGAGTCTCTCAAATCCTCTTCATGTCCTGGTGTTAGGGAGCTTTCGGTTCTGTGCTAAGGTTGTAAGCAAGCCTTGTACTTCTTGTCATTGCATCCTACTGAGCTCTATCCATTCTGTTATTGCAAGGTAATATGTTATAGCTAAATAGAAAGTTAACTCTGGTATAGTTAAAGCTTTCCACTCTTAGAATTCCTATAAAGTTAAGCTTACCTTATCTTTGTTTACTGAGCTATGTGCAAAGAGTATAGTTTTCTTTTTTCTTTTAAATCAATTTTTCTTTGCTCTGGTTACCATGCTCTTAAATAGCCATGTCAGGTTTATGGCTGGTTTGGCTGATAAGTAGACATAAACTAGCTTGGAAACAGTGTCATCAGTTCCCTGTCATTGCACAGCTGTTCACATATTCCTGGGCTCACATTAGACTCTGTCTTAAAGGAATTTTTTCTAGAAATTGGACCCAGCATTCATGTGCAGTGATTTAATCCAAAAGATCATTTACAAAAGGCAGTAGATCACAGTTCACTGCTAGCACAGAGGTTACCTTCACCTGTGTTTCCATTCTTGATTATAACAACTAAACTTACGCATGAACTTGAGCAGGAAGTACTAGTTTATTTTATGCACATAAATTATAATTTAAAATTTAGAATACTGTAACATTTGCTTTTTTAAAATGTAGCCTTCTAAGCTTTAATTACAAAGAGACATTTATAGTAGGTGTTCTTAGATATGAGATTATTATATCAAAACTATTCAAACTTTTACAAAAGATAGGAAAGCAGAGAATGAAATGTAGACATGAGAAGCTGACCTTAAATGAAGAGAAATATTATAACATAAGCATGTTATTTTCTCAGTAGTATTCATTGATGTGTTGCCTTCTGTTACACATCTGCATATGCTTAGAAATGCTGAGGATACTGTCTCTAAACTCATTTGCTTCAACAATATAATAGACTGAGTTACTTTAGAAGGAGACTCTTAGAACTCAGAAATTTATTAACTCTTGATAGTGAAGGAGATACTCCACCTTCATGAACACTGTGGGAACCTGTAATGAGTGTGGCAGTGTGCTGTGTTATAAATGTTCTATTCAAGTCAACTCTCATTGTCAGTGCTGTAGCAAAGATGGCATATAGTCAGAGAAGGAGCCTTTGAATTAATTTCCTTTAACATAGACTCAGATGAGAAACTCTCTGGTCATAGTTCTAATTGCCACTAATGACAATCGTGGATACTTTATTTAAAGCCACATAAGAGTGAAAACAAAGATATAATACACAAAGGTAAATGATTTTTTTAACAATATATAAGGATGACTGCCTCAGACATATGACCTCTGACTGTGCTATGTGGCTTGATTAGATTGAGGTAGGGACCCAAGCTTTCATGACTACGAACCTTTTCAACAAAAACAAGAATAAATACATAATAACATTCTATAAAGTGGTGTCATATGCTTAAATAAAATGTTGATAACAGTTTAGTTAACAAGCTCTGGCTGTCCACGTTGATAGAATTTTCTGGAACATAATTTTATCCAGAAAATATTGGGTAAGCTAATTGGCAGGAGCTATTCAGAGGTATGTTCTTAGTACAAGAGGGTTCATCTCCCTTGAAAGGTACCACCTTTTCAGAACCTGAAAAAAAAAAAAATGTGTGAATCCTTAACAGGTTTTCATGCCCATAGCTGATGTCACTGGGGAGTTCTACTGTCCAGAGGCAAATCAGTTAATATAAAAACTATGCAAGGTATAGCCATATATGAAGTGTTTGAAATTTGAGGATTTTTTGTACATCATCTTGTACAATGGGCAAAACATTCCTGAACGATGGGCATCACATTCTGTACAGATAAGGGACATAAGGGGACTAGGACATAGTGTTTTGCACTGGACAGGAACTAAGACTTCCAGCCCAAGCTTGCTGCCTATGCTACTATTCTCACTGGCTTATGGTGATAATGAGAATAGGTACATTAGCAGAAACATCTGTATAGTATTCTGTTTCCATGAAGATGAAAACCCAAGCTTCTTTCCGTTTTTACTTCTTGCTGTGTAAGGATCAAGAATAACAGAAGTCTGTGTAGGATATGATTCCAGCAGGGATAATTCTCAAGTCTTTTTTTTTTTTTTTTTTTTTTTTTTTGGTTTTTTGAGACAGGGTTTCTCTGTGTAGCCCTGGCTGTCCTGGAACTCACTTTGTAGACCAGGCTGGCCTTGAGCTAAGAAATCCACCTGCCTCTGCCTCCTAAATGCTGGGATTAAAGGCGTGCGCCACCACGCCCGGCTCAGTTCTCAAGTCTTAATAGAGCTATCCTCAAAGCTTACCAGGCAAAATGCAGAAGCTAAGTCTGGGAGGAGCATGCTGTGAAAGTTTCACTCCCTCTCCCACATGTTCCTCCAATGGACTGTTCATGAGAGTTCCAGTCCTTAGTGTTTACAGTAAATGCTAGGAAGTTCTGCAATGGAGTAGACTTATGGAGCTGGAGAAAACTGACTTCTTCACCTTACTACCATTTCTTCTTTATCAGGTTGCTGTTAGTATCTCATACCCCAAAAAGTCAGAGATATCTGATAAATGTCCTGTCATCTAATTTAAGAGAAATTTAATGCTTGCATCATAATCTGGTGTATATATCTGTAAAGACATACAGATGTTTGCTTTACAACATAGTGATGACAAGAGAGAGTCAACGCTGAAGATGGCGTATCAAATTGATTGTGTATAATTCTCTAAAGTCAAGTCGGGGAAATGTGTGTTTACTTCCTGTGGGTGTAAATACTATTAAAATGGGAAGCGTTCTGAAATCTAGATATTTTACACTTCAAAAATGTAGAAATTTTGTTACATGTGCTATCTCTCCATATAAAGCTGCTTTTGTTTTTCAAGTTGTCTTTCTAGAAATGTTTAGTTTGCTAGAACAACATAGAAATGACAGTATTTTTCAAAGATTGTATTTAATACTTCTCTATGAAGTTAGCAGATTTCATTTCTAATGGAATGTGTGTGTGTGTGTGTGTGTATGTGTATGTTTGGTAGTATATAGAGTATAGTTTATATAGTGTGTATAGCATGTGTATGTGTGATGTGTGTATATATACAAAGTTTTATATATATAGTCTGTCTACAGAACATAGTATATATAGAGTATGTATCATTTGTATATATGTGTGGTGTGTATGTGTAATTATAGTGTACACACACTCACACCCAAATATGTGTGTGGGTATGTGTATGTGTGTGTGTACTGTGTTTGTGAATTTGTGTGTGGTGTTGGAATGGAACTTTGTACCTGATGTGCTAGTATACATCTTACCCTATGAGAAAAAAACTTTAACTTTTTCAGTGTGTTATTTTTTTCAAGCCAAGAAAAATATACAATCATCAGTCTGTGTTTCATGTGATCAGATCTTGATAGCTTAGAAATAATGGCCTATCATTGCCTATACTCCCAAACCAGTGTAGACTCATCTCAGTTACAGTCTTGGTGGAAGACACCTGTCCTGTCTGTATTTCTCACACGAATTATTCACTGTCTGACCAGGAGTGTGAATGTATTTTAGATCACATAGTTAGTCTGGTTTTAAACATATAAAATTAAGCACATGACAATAGATTTAAAAACCAGGAGTCAAGATAAAGCGTTTGCTATACAAGCATGAGAACCACAATTCAGAACCCCAACATCAACACAAAAGCTGGGCTGGATTGTTACCTGCCTATCTGTTAAATTAAATACCTAATGCTAATATTTGGCTTCCACATACATCTGCACACATAAGCAGATGCATTTGACCATTCATATACATATTCAACATATATATATATATGCAAATACAGATGCATTAAAACTTTTTAAAAGCAGTTCATGAAGTATCTGATTGAGTGTACCTATATATACATATGATTTCAGATTTAAGGGGGTAGAAAAGCATATAAAATGGAGTTGCTATTATATAGGTAGAGAGCCTATGTACATGGGTTAGGAAACTGTTAATCACATTTAAGGTTCTCATGAGTAGCAGTTAATCACATCATTTCTTCTCTGTCCTCTAGCCACTCCCCTGGAGGAGACAAGTTTTCAATGATTGTACATGGGCCTGGCTATGCACACTGAAAAAGATTGTGGTTCTAGTCCCCAAGATTAATCTCCAGAAAGAGTTAAAAGTTCTTGTCACACGTAGATTCTTGTCACATTCCCTGTACTGAAGATTTTTCCATCTCCTCTTCCCATCTACCTGCTAGCACCTCCATTGTTGTATGTAGACCTCCAGTGCTTTACAAGGTTCCCAACATCCAGCTTCGCTCACCTGATGTCTACTTCCTCCCATGAATGAATGGAAGCCCTGTACTTTCAATAGCAAGCTTATTAGTGCAAGGCAGATAGAATATTTCCATCACATATCATCTAAGCTCACAGATAGTTTTTCTTATGAAAATAACCAAATATTACTATCCAGTACTTCACTTGTACACCAGTGCATTTTGGAAAGTGAAAAATGTATTTGCAGTCAATACTGTCTTTTATATTCATTTGATAAATACACACAAATACTATAAGAATTTCTCTTCTCTCCTCTCTTTGATTTTCTCTCCCTTTTCCTTAGTGTCTATCTCTTATTCACTCTTTTTGTTCTCTGTCTCTTCCCCACCCCCAAGAAAAAAAACACTAAAAACAAACAAACAAACAAACAAACAAACAAAATCCCAAAGGCAAAATCCCTGTTTTAAATTCATTATCAGGCATAGTTTGGCTGTATCCTACTTATGATCACCTTTATTACAGGAAATCATTTACCTAAATTACATGGTGTACTCTCATGGAACGTGGCAGAGCAGCTGGGAGATCTGCCCTTTTGCTCTCTGGACCACTAGGGTACCCACACTGAGCCCAGATTCCTGGGCTTAGCCTCGGGGGACCCTTTAATACAAACATTTAATTGTGCCTTTTTATCCAAAGCCACAAAACCAAAATGTTCTAAGATGAACATTCTCTTTTTTTTTTTTTTTGTTATTTTTTTTCTCTTTATTAGATATTTTCTTCCTTTACATTTCACATGTTATCCAGAAATTTTCCCTTACCCTCCCGCGTCCCCGCCCTGCTCCCCCACCCACCCCCTCCCGCGTAATGGCCCTGGCATTCCCCTGTTCTGGGGCATATAGAGTCTGTATAACCAAAGGGCCTCTCCTCCCAATGA
>LR749752.1:984465-1010978 GCA_902729485.2 Mus minutoides
ACACACACACACACACACACACACACACACACACACACACACACAATCATCATCCTTTTAACTTTGAAATGACTTAAATCAAAAATAAGACTTTTAAAAAGAACACATTTTCTACTTTTACACACTGAAATAATTTCTGCCACCAAATTTTCCTGGGTGTGAAGTTTTACAACTGAGATATTAATCCTTGAAAGGAGTTTTTTTTTTTTTTTATAATGGAAATGCTGACACAACCTTAGCGGCCCTACTCCAAATGGCATCATTATATTATTCCTCTCTTGACCGTGTCCATGCTCTAAGAACAGAGGTGGCATTGTCTGCCTCTGAATAGTGCTAAAGGACTGAGGTGGAGAAAAATGTTGGCACTGATATCAGAGTAGGGGAAATAACTTTTAAAAAAATACACCTTGCATGCATGACTCATTCATTCAACTCAAGGGAGTTTTCTAAAAGGAATAAGTAGGTTTGATCCACATGGGACTTATATGTTTTACCACCATGTGTAAATCAAGCTGATAATAATGCCATTTAGGTACATGCTTCAATTAACCAAATTTGAATTGCTTTAACCCTATTGGCAGTTATGAGGACTCTGCTTAGTAAACTAATCACAACTTTGTCCAGTCTTTGAAATTTGGGCGGGTTCCATACCTCTAAACGGGTAATCTGCAAAGGTTGAAATCATGTTTTCTGTCTGTTCCAAATGAAAGTGCGTGAAATCACACACACACACACACACACACACACACACACACACACACACACATATACACCACATAATCTTGGGCCAAATTTTTACAAAAAGACCCAGTGCTTTGTGCTTGGCATCTCAGGTACTTCATACAAGGAATGAAAGTGAAAGGGATTTTCCCAAGGCACCTACATTTCTCCTCCTTTTCAATGAAACCAAAATTCTCTAAGTGATAACAAGACTTTCCTACTGTTTCAATTGCTCACTGCCCTTCTACCATTCCTAGCAACAAGGAAACAACAGCTAACAGGGTAGGTAGTCACAAATTTGAGTGAAAGTAATGAAGAAAATAAAGTACTAAATTATCAAAGCCAGACCAATGCAGAAGGAGCTTTAGGAATCTAAGTGGTAACATGGTAGAATGGTGTAGAGCCCAGTGGTTGGTCCCAGGAAGGGAAGGATGGAGGTAGGAGTGGGAAATAGAGCAGGACAGAGGGAGGCTGCCTGGCTATATCTCTTTGAAAAATGTATTCTTTAATAATTTTATGTGTGTGGCTGTTTCATTTGCTCTAAGTCTATGCGGGACATGTGTGCAGTGCCAACAGAGGCTGTAAGAGGGTGTTGGATTTCTTGGAACTGGACTTATGGGTAGTTACAAGCTACTGCGGGTGCTGGCGATTCAATCTGTGTCCTCTAGAAGAGCAAATAGTGCTCATAATTCCTAAGCCATCTTGCCAATCCTGAAAACTATACCTTTTAGTAAAAGGAAAAGTTTGTAGAAAATTAGTGAAATCGTTCTTTTCAATTGGTTTGCTGTCTGGCAGAGGCCAGAAAGTGTTTCACTGTGTAGGATGAAAAGAAGGCCAAAGTTTCCTGTGCATCTTGACCCTGAAGGATATAGCTCAGTTGGTAGAGAACTTGCCTAGCATGTACAAGGGTTTAATCCCATGGCTCTTCATATTAACTGACTATACTGGCCTGTAATCCCCAAATCAGAAGCTCAAGTCATGTTCTACTGAGGCTAGTGTGATCCTCTTGAGATGCTGCTTTTAAAACAAAACAAAGTAAAGAAACAAAACAAACAACCCCCCCATCCTTGAGTTTGCTCCTTATCAAGAAAGCCTCTTATTGTTGTGAAAAAAGCATTCTAAGAATCTTGACTGAAAGGAAACACTGGGAAGTTTGTATTAGTGCCTAAATTCTCCGATGCATACTATATACTTGCATGGGCTTTATTCAAATGACATTCTGTAAGCTCTTGAAGCTTCAGCTCCCAGAGAAGTTCAGGATAAGAAATATAGACATGTGACTTAGAATTGTACCTCCTCTAGAGCTGTGGTATCAATAACTATAAGGGAAAGACGCGTATGGCCCTGAGCAAAGTAAAAGGGTGCTAGCCAAGAAGGCGCATCCCTGACCCCCATCTCTGATCGGTGCCCCTGAGATGAACTATTGATGTAGGATTTGTTACTTGCAGTGCTGCCTTGGCTTAGAAACTGCCCAGGCTGGAGGACTTGTGTGGCTGGAGCTGTGGGGTCTGTTCAGTAGCCCCTTGTTGTTTGCTTATTTGAAAGCATGACTCTTCCCAAATAAGAAGGTACTGTGGACATAAAAGCATGTCATGTTCTATAACCGCTGCTTCCTAGTAATGGGATTTCTTCTTGTTGTTTTCTTTTCTTTGGGGGACAGTGAGAGGTAGGGAGCTGGTTCAGCAGTCCTAAAGGTTGGTTGAGGGCTTCGTGCACAGTAAGCAAACACTCTGCCCTTGAGTTACTCCCCTGTACCAACATTACTTACCTTTTCAGTTCTTTAAAACAAGAAGAAGAAGAAAAAAAGCAAAAGCAGAAATACTATTTCATATTGAAATGATGTCAGCAAAATCTAAAACTTTCTTCTTGTTGCAATAGAAGACCTGTTCTCCTATGTTCACAGCCGTCCACATTGTGAGTAAGAGATCAGAAGAAGCCTTAACTACAGTTAATCACTCAGCCTTCTTCTTACTGTTTAGAATGGACATGCGAGTTTTCAAAATATCTTAACAAAATGTCTTTCTTATGTTCCATTTCTTTCCTCATTTTTTTTATGTTTTTTTTTTGACGTGTAAGAAAGAGTGATTGATGGGACATCCCTGTCCACAACTCTTCCAGTAAATCTCACAAAGTCCTTAACCTTGTGCAGCCTGCTGGATAGAGCATTTGCTGTTGTTTATAGTCTGTTATCCCTGGATTGGCTTTCCATGTAATAAAGTACTAAAAATCTCGTCAAGTAGGATCAACTTGGGTGTTCTGCGGTTTGCATGGTGGTGGTTCTGCCTAATTCCCACAGCAGAGAGGGGAGTGCGAGGGAGCATCACATCATGGCGAACAAAAGTCAGCGGGTTGCCGGCTGAGCCAGCCCGCCCTGCACACAGGTTTGGGGAACAGCAATATTTCTCAAAGGGAGGGCAGTGACACCAGAAGGGTTGGTCTTAGGAAGCAGTTGCAGGTCTGGATCCAATAATGTATCATTGACTGCGTCTGGAATAGATCGCTGGATAAATTGAGTGAACTCTTACCCTGCTGGGAGCTTTCTGCTGTGCGCTCTGTGCTTATTAGCCTCCTAGCCCTCGCTTGACCTTGTTCACTTTTTGAATTAATGCATCTCCAATTCCCTAATCTAGCCTTTTAAAAAAAATCTCATGTTTCTTTGTTTCCACCCAATTTGAGGAAATAGCTGAGGAGTTTTCAACTGTTTACCCAGAGGCAAAATTAACAGGTGCATTCAGAGTTATTGTAAAGCTCATCAAATGCCCGAGGGCCTGGCCCATTTCCAGTTCTGATAAACAGGCCAGCATTGTAAATTAATTGAAAACTTGGAAAGATAAAAGGCAGTATTTGGTGGCTGAGATAAAGTTTTACCGTGCACCCACAGAGCTTCACTGCCACAGGTATTTTGACACTTATGTCCATGGTAATGAGTTTGTAATGAACACAACTAGGGTAATAGACGCTGTCTGGGAACATACTTATATCCGATAGCAGCTTGGCACGGGAAGAACTATTCAGAAGGCTGCCATCTGCTTGCTTCCAGCCCATGACTCTATTTGGAATTAGTTGCCAGGAGGCCCAGGACCTACAAGAAGGGGAACAGCACAGGGAGGAAGAGGATGGGTCTGACATTCCAAACAGGAACACAGAGGGTCACATGGAGAAACAAACGGTGTCTTATATGCAGGCAAAAAATCTTTGGGCACAAAAGCTCTTTAATGCTTAACTTCCTTCTTATGAAAAATGAACTCACATTTTGCAAAGAACACCTACTTTTCTGAGCAATTCTAGCTCAATGAAAAGGTTTTGAAAAGATCTTTGTTGGCCAGAGAGAAAAGATTGCAAAACCTTGTTATAATAATCTCAATGTGTGGCTTATATAATATAGCAAACAACTTCCATCTCATCTATTGCCTATCTTCATATAATAGGGTAATTCTTGTAGTATAGTCTATAGAATGAGCAGAAAAGATTAGGAAAATCAAATTCAATGGAAAATAGCAACAATAATTCTAGGGTTTATGCTGTCGATGGCTGTTTTATTCTATTTAACTTGAGACATTTACTGAAGATTCAGAAGCTGATTGCAAATAATTCTGTCAACAAATTTCTGAGTCTAGAGAATAGAAGGAATAATAATATTGTTTCATTCTTTACTCTGTGTTACCTCCTAAATGAAAGGTTGACATAGACATGAAATCATTAAGTTGCTCTTTCATATGTTGTCTGCACAGTGACACACATAGCTTGAATATATGTGACTATAAAACCATATAGCCTATATACTTACATGGGTCATATTCCTTTATGAGCAGCAAGGTTTGGATTAGAGGATTTATTTTCTGAAATCCACCATTTTTTCATTTGCTTACTAAGTATTAAGAATCAAACTGAAGACCTCCAGTGTACCTGATAGCAAATGCTCACTGAGTATTTGTTAACAATTCAATAAAAATGTAAGTAGATCATATGAATAAAGATCTATGCTTTACCCTAACATAAAAATCCAGGCCAAGCACATAGCTTGGATGCACAGGAAAGCAAGAGAACTAGAGCACTTTCTTAACCTGCATAAACAAATGTCCAAAAGTGGAAAGTAGTCAATATCAGGAGTAGCATA
The DNA here is from genome assembly GCA_902729485.2 of Mus minutoides. NCBI lineage: Eukaryota > Metazoa > Chordata > Mammalia > Rodentia > Muridae > Mus > Mus minutoides. The sequence continues at coordinate 989,303 of LR749752.1, forward strand.
TAGGTTATCAAAATCAGAATAACATGATTCCCAATTTAGAACTGATGGAAAGAGGCAGAGAAAGCAGGAGGGCTGCAAACAGTGCAAGATGGAGCTCACCTTCAAGCCTCACGCCCTTCCTGGGAGCAGTCAGTATGAATGATGAAATGGGAAGAGATACTGGCACTTGATTCAGAGAATTGAAGCAGTGGTAAGAAATCCACATGTCACTCTGCAGGCATCAAGAGGCCGTGAAGATTCCACATTGACATGACTTGCAGCATACTTGAGAATATTAAACGAACAGCAGTGCCAGACCTGCTCCCTCACCCCCCACATCCTTCCGACTCTCAGCCTAGGGACTCATTTCAGTGGCACTTGCTCGGAGAAGCTTTCCCAGCACAAGGTGGGGTGGTGTCCTCTCTGCCTATTGTCATACATTTATGTCTCTTCCATAAGTCTTGTCTCAGTTTCCTTCTTCTAAGGGATTGGCCTTCTCATAGAACTGTGTACTTTAGGAACAGGGCCCACATCTGTCTAAATAGCAAGCAGCACAAACTAGAAACTCAGTCTGAGTTGATAGAGATGTTACATAAAATATATCAAGTAATTATTAGTGCAGGGCAAAACGGATGCATCCACAGTGGCTCTAGGATTGGAAGCTATACTTACAAGAGGCAGGTGGTACATTTGGAATATTCTTGTCTAAGAAATACATGGGTTAACATATGTTCAAAATAAAAGAGGTCATATTCTGTACTATATATGCTGAGGTTGACGTGTTGATTGGGATTATGTGGAGAGAGATAATAAGAGTGGAAAATGTGGGAAAGGATTTAGAATGTGAGAGTTACCTAAAGTAATGTTTAAAAAAACCACAAGCTAGGCGCCAGAGAAATGCCTCAGTGGTTAAGGACATGTGCTCTTACAGAAGGTCACAGTATCCACACCAGGTGGCTAACAACAGCCTATAACTCTAGCTTCTGAAGGATTCAATACCTCTGACCTCCATGGACACCTGAACTCATGTGCACATGCCCACACATATGGAAAATTAAAAAAATAAGAAATTTAAACTTTTAAAACCTACACACAGTTCTATGGGCTTCTGCTGTCTTAATCTATTGAATGTTTCAAACAGTTGAGATTTCACCACAGCCCTGTCCCATTTCTTGCCATTTTCTAAATCCCTCAAAAACCATTTTACCCTCTCTCCAGTGAATGCATGATGATGCTCTAGTGTGTATTCCCGATGTATCAGAAAGAATGTATCTGCTTTTCTTCTGTATCTGTTGTTAGCGAGAGTCCTTTTCACTTGCATTGTTTTGCTGCTGTCTGCCCTTTTGCTTTGATAGAGTCCAGTCTGATGAACTTTGATACACCTTGGAAGATAGCTGTGAAAGTCCTAAGTGTTTGAAACTGTATACAGTCATGCCGTGTGATGGGGTGCTAAGTGTATACAGTCATGCTGTGTGATGGGGTGCTCTTGATTCCACACACACTTCCAGCTTCTCTCACCATCCAGAACATCTTCTCATGCTTGGCCTAGTCAAGTCCTCCTTCCTTATTACAAGTTGCATTTTTTTTTAACTGTTAGTCTTTTTGTTTGCATTTATTTTTGTCTCAAGACAGGTTTTCACGTGTAATCCCGCTGTCTTGGAACTCACTCTGGAGACCAGACTGTCCACAAACTCAGAGATCCACGGTCTCTGCCTCCTGAGTGAAGGGATTGAAGTTGTGTGCTGCCGTGCCCAGCACACATTGCAGGGAGATAAAAGTTTGCAGTGGTGAATTTTAGTGTGTAGAGAACCTCTGCTTCCTAAACCATTCCCCCATTACTTTTAACTTAGCTTGCCCCTCTTTTCTCTACAAAGAGAAAGGTTCAGATTTTTAAAATAAGTTATGTCTGTTGGTGTAGTTTTCTTTCTTTTTCTTGGATTTGAGAATTATGTAACATTATAAATCATAGTGTTTGGAATATACTCTGATTGTCCATCTTCTGTTATCAAGGAAAACATGGGCAATGGCTTTCCCACTGAATTTATAGTTCTTGCTGTCATGAATATCTAAACACTTATACTGAAGATAAAGCTTATTAACAGAGTAAGAAACAAAGCTACTTAAGATAATTGAAGACTGTCTAACAAGCTGACACCACAGCTCCCTGCACATTATGTACACATGACATTCTCTCTTCTTCTCCCTTTTTTAAAAGAATCAGAAATGTTGGTATGAAACAACAGATTCTTAGCCAGGTTGACTTTATGCCCAGTAGAGGTATTGCAGGATCTTCCGGTAGTACTATGTCCTTGTACTAAGGTCAAGTCTAAGTGGTTGAAGGATCTCCACATAAAACCAGAGACACTGAAACTTATAGAGGAGAAAGTGGGGAAAAGCCTCGAAGATATGGGCACTGGGGAAAAATTCCTGAATAGAACAGCAATGGCTTGTGCTGTAAGAGCGAGAATTGACAAATGGGACCTCATAAAGTTGCAAAGCTTCTGTNGGGTAACCCAATCACAAAAGAACTCACATAACATGTACTCACTGATATGTGGATACTAGCCCAGAAGCCTAGATTACCCAAGATACAATTTACTAAACACATGAATCTCAAGAAGAATGAAGTTCAAAATGTGGTCTCTTCGCCCCTTCCTAGAATTAAGAACAAAGCACACATTGAAGGAGTTACAGAGATCATGTGTGAAGCTGAATCAAAAGGATGGACCAACCAGTGACGGCGGCTGCCAGGGATCCTTCCCATAATCAGACACCAAAATAAACACTATTGCATATGCCAGCAAGATAATGCTGAAAGGGACCTGATATAGCTGACTCGTGGGAGGCTATACCAGTGCCTGGCAAACACGGAAGTGGTTGCTCACAGTCAGCTATTAGTTGGAACACAGGACTCCCAAGGAAGGAGCTAGAGAAAGTATCCAAGGAGCTGAAGGGGTCTTCAACCCTATAGATGGAAGAATAACATGAACTAACTAGTTCCCCCTGCACTCATGTCTCTAGCTACATATATGGAAGAAGATGGCCTAGTTGGCCATCATTGGGAGGAGAGGCCCCTTGGTCATACAGACATTATATGCCCCAGTACAGGGGAACGCCAGGGCCATTATGTGGGAGGGGGTGGGTAGGGGAGCAGGGCGGGGATGGGGGAGGGTAAGGGGAAATTTCTGGATAACACTTGAAATGTAAATGAAGAAAATATCTAATAAAGAGAAAAAAATTAAAAAAAAAAAAAAAGAATGAACACTCAGGTTGTGTTTTCTCTTAGAATATACTCAGGCCACCTTAACATTGACTACAAAAGACTTCTGAGAAGAAGTTTGCATGTCAACTTTTCAAAAATAGGAGCAGGAAAGGAAGCAACCTTAAACCTATTGTACAGAAAGTTCCAAAGTTTGAAATAGAAAGATCTTTAGAAGAGAAAATTATGTGCTGTAGAGAATGGTTAGAATGGCAGATAAGCCTGAGAAAGGGCCTGTGTGTGTCACACCCAAGTGTGAACACCGCTCTTGGGAGTATTCAGACCAGATAGGAGGAAGTTCCTGAATTAGCACAATGGAAAATGGAGGAAGTGGCATTTTCAGCAATCTTGTTAGGTAGCTGCAGGACTTCCTGGGCAGTGGGATAAGAGCTAGGGTGGGGAAGAGGCAAATGATAGGTTACAATCATTCTCTAGTCCTCAGGCCAATGAAAGCACCTGAGTCAGGTTTTATCTCTTGGCTTCCATCCCTTTTTCTCTGTACCTTATGCAGGTACATACTTCTGTACCTGCATGGTCATGGAGAAAATCCTGTGGTAACAGCATTTCAGAGAAAGCAGGGACACATTCAAAATATTAAACTTTAATTTACTTTCTTGTAGCTTTACCCTTCCATGTTCATTGAAATGTGTATAATGACCAATAGAACTTGTTTGGAGATGTAAAAAGCAGCTCATTAAAAAAAACACGATCTGGCGATTTTTAGTTAACACTAATATTACTTGTAATCACTGTAACTGATTTTTAAGTAAGAATCACTGTTTTCAGAAACCTCAGGATTTGGTTATCAGCTACTCTTAGTTTTTGGGTCCCCCACGAAGTTTTGTTTTCAGTTTGAATTTTAAAGAAAGCATACTATTTTCCAGTATTGTGTTTCTTAAACTGACTGAAATAAACTTAGCCTCCTGCCATCGTGAAGTTCACCTTTGAACTAAGGCCAGGCAAGGAATGCCTTGCAATATTTCAGGATGTTCTGAAAGCAGGGGATTATGGAAGAACGAATCCCATTTCTTTTTAGCATTTTGAACACATTAGCACTTCCCAGAGACAAATGCTGTGACTTAGCAGCCTTGTCTTTTTACTATATAGGGTCTTTTCCCATCACTAAGACCTTACTCACTAACATGTGACAAAGGATCCCAGAGAGTTTTAAATGTGTCGTTGTTGAGTTTCTGATATCTAAATCTTGTTCACTGTTTTCCAGTATTTCTTTCTTGGGGAAACATGAAAGAAATTTGATTCATAAGTTTGATCCATGCTAGTTTGTCGAACTATCCATTCAGTGTGTGATGATGGTACAGAAGTCCACCACACCAAAGAAGCCACATCCAGTCTCAGTGTTTTTATTGCTATGATGAAACACTAGGACCAAAAGCAACTTGGAGAGGAGTTTATTGCAACTCTCAGAGCACACTCTATCACGGAGAGAAGTCAGGGCAAGAATTCATAGCAGGAATCTGGAGGCAGGAACTGAAGCAAAAGCCATAGAGGAATGATGCTTACTGGCTATTATGGCTTGCTCAGGCTGCTCTCCCATACATCCTGGACCACCTGCAGGGGTAGCACAAACCAAAATGGGCTGGGCTTTCCCTTGTCAATCACTAATTTAGAAAACAACACAGAGGTTTGCCTACAGACCTGTCTTGTGGTAGCATTTTCTCATTTAAGAGTCCCTCTTCCCAACTATGTCTAGGTTTATGTCACATTGACAAAAAGCAATCAGCACATCTAGGAAGCACCAGTCAGCTACTGAAATGTTTTACCAACCCAATAACTCACTGAGGTTCCAGGCAGGACCACACACACAGTGCCACTAGTTTACAGGTTTCTGTTTTCTTTTTAATGTCTAGTTGACTCTCATACAGGTTTAGGTTCCCTTCAGGAAGTGGGCTTCTGGGTCAACTGACCATCAGCACCTAGGACCTCCTTTTGTGTGTTCTTGGTAGAAGTGCCACTGACCCAGTTGAGTTTTAAAGTAGCAGAAGACTACCATCTGGCTTCAATTTAGATTCAGCTGTGGCCCCTCAGTTAAGAGTGCACACATCTCCCCCTTTGCCTTTCCTCGCACCAGGTTGGGATTGTAGAGGGTTTTCGGAATGTAGCTTCTATTTTTCTGACTCTAGTACTCTCACTTCTTTCTACTTACAAAAACCTAATTGACATTTCTTGCTAGTGTTTTTGTCATTTAAAGCTGTTTTATGGCTCCTGTGCTTATTTCATACCTATTTAAAATGTTAATTTTGAAATTATCTAGAGCAATAGCATTTATAATACAAGTAATGATCTATGGTAATTTCCAAGTGTGATGCCTAGCTACACATCATCAGAACAGAAGCCAGCATCCATTTACCTTAGAACTGTATATTTCTAATTAGGGCCTTTCCCTTCCCACCTCCCTCGGTTTTAATTAAAAACCATTCTAAAATTCTAGCAGGTAAATCAGACTTACTTTATGTATAGATATTGTAGGAGTTTGACAAGAGGGTAGCAATAAATAGTTCCTTCCTGAAAATGTTTTTAATGGGGGCATCCTGACGCATGGGAAAACGCTAGGCAGTTCAAAAACTATGCCTCCCAAACAAGAAAAAAATAATTTCAGTTTTCCAAAAGCATCCTTTCATGTCTAAATTGAGGTGTGAGGAGGCAGAGGTTCCCCACCAGGCTCAGTGGGCTTCCCAGAGCCCCCAAAACAGCAAATCTGCTCCACCCCTCCTGTGCTGTAGGCTCCTCAAGTGTCCCTTACAGCTAGCCCTTTCTTCCGTGGGTGGCATGTGGACAGCCAGCCAGTGCTTTCAGCTTTGCCTCATGGAGCTCCTTGTGGAACAACAGGATTTTATGTCCAGTTCCAGCATTAGTCAGAATAGTGCATATGACTTTGAGTTGACCAGAGTGGTCAGAATGATGGATCTGGGATATACTTGAAGGGATAATTGTACACAACCATTTTAAAAGCTGGTAAATATTTAAGGGTCAGGGGTTAAATGTTAAAGCCACCGCACTTGGGCTCAGCTCCATAAAGTATCAAGAATGACTGCTAATTAAATACAGGGTATATTTCACCAAAGGGAAATAAATTTGACAGCTAACAACCAATACTGGATTACCACCTTATAGAGGTTAGGGATCATGCTAGTAATTGTAGGTGGTTCTCGGTATTTAACCCAGTACTAATCGAAAGGATGATTGCTTACAGTTACAGATTACCAGGCTATACAAAGTTAAGTCTTGTAAGCCAAAAGTAAGTGTTACCAAAAGGCATATATATCCAGGTTCCCTGGCTCACTTTTTGTTTAAAAATAAATGCCTTGTGGCTGTTACAGACCAAATCGCAGAAACAAATGTAGTCAAAGGATATATCCACTTTTTTTAAAAACTGAAAATGCAGTAATTAATAATATGGAGCCATAGCCAAGTGTGACTTTAAATGAATTAGACTTTCAAACCAGTGCCGCAACTTGATGTAGCAGAAAAATAGCTTTAAAACAATCTAGGCATCTCTTTCCTAGTCACACTGTCATTATGTGTAGGTACTACAGCATTTATGTAGGCTCAGCATTCCTAGAGGCATATGTAATTTGGACGCTACTTTGGATGCCCCACCTCAGGGAAGAAGCTATGATGAGATATACCTTCTGAGCACTAAGTAAACAAAGTAATTGTAATATTTTAATAGCTGTGTTTACATGCAGATCTTGAGATTATTGCTGCATTAGGTGATTTATGGGGCTATATTAAATAAATCACACTTGGAATGCTGTTCCAAAGGATGAGTCACCAAAGGCTGTCCTTGCCCCCTTCCTCTTTCCTGAGGACTGAAAGAAAAGGAAAGAATTCCTTACTTCCTCTCCCAGCTTCAATGCAGAAATGATCGTATGTAAATGAGCATCTCGGCTGCTTTTGACACTTTATTTCTTTAAAGAAAACCTGTCAAGCCGTGAATTCACAGAGGTAAATTTATGGGGAAGGGGGTGGTTGAACTAATTGCAGCATAACCATTACTTGAGGTATTCACTAAATCAATTAAGTTGTTAGAAATAATTTCAATAATACTAGTGTTTGAAAGAACTACATGGTAAGTAGGATTCCCCTTAATTAAACTTTGAAATTCAGAACTTATCTAAGTCTGGAGCCAACTACTCTGTTTCAAGTCTGTCTATCTGTGTTCACTTAGCTGCAAAGAGGAATTTTTTTTTTAATATGTCTGGCTCTAAGTAATTAGTTTGCAAATTTGTAACATGAGATGTTGGAGGAGCCTTGCTGGAAAGGAGAGCAGAGCCTCCTCCCTTTTCATTTTATTACCTTTTCCTGAGTGTAGAGGCTTCTTACAAGGACTAAACATTCCTGTTAAGTTCAGTGGTGGGAGGTTTGCACATAATACCTGCAGACTGACACCTGCCCCTAAGCCTTACTCACTCTGCAGGGTTTGTGTCTATCAGTCTCTGCAGAGAACCTGGGCAACTGAGCCTGGGGCTCTCAGCCCTCCTACTTGCTCTTTGTGAAGCCTGAATGTCCTCTGAGCAGTGCACCCAGAGTTGCAGGGTTGTGGGAACATGGGAAGCTCCTGTGTGCAAGTATTCTGGGCCTCTCCCCATCACTGGGTCAGGAGCTTCACTAGCCTGAAAACACGGAGTTCAATCTTAGCTTTAACTCTTTGGCTCCTCTGCAGTAATCCACTGATGGGGTCTGAGTGTCACTGGTGAACGTTAAGGGAAACTTCTGAAACATTTCAAAGTTCTGTCAGGTGAAACACCCCCTTAATTCATATGGAACTAAGACTTGAACAGTCAGATACATGGACTGTGAATGCCCGTGGTTGTGGTTCTAACCATGGAGCTGACATTGACCACAGAGCAGGTGTCTCTGATTCCCACCTTCATGCACCATTAATTCCTGGGTACCTGAGTGTTTTATCCATTGCAATACCCTGGCCACCTTGGGTGTGGCTTCATTTATACCCATCTCATAGGTACCACCAACTTGATAGGAAGACTTAAAGAAAATGGGAGTGCCAGTATATCTTGGCAGTATTGATGCTGAAGTTGGGAGCTAGAGATGTCATGTAATTAGGACACTCTCTGTTCCTTGTAACAATACAGTTCATAGTCATTGGTTGTCTTGACATCTAGGTTTGCCAGAATGTTTGCTGACATCATGGCAGCTGTATCTGGTTTGTGACAATATCTGCAAAATGCATCCTGTCAGAGGCAGTAGGTAACCTCCACCAATATTTAGAAGCATGCCACATGAGTAAGGATTTAGAAATATTGTGGATTGTTCCAAAAGCTCCCCTCCAAAGAATATGTTGTGCTTTCTATCTTTTGCTTATATCAACTAAGGGTTGATACATGGATGACTTAATCTTGTAGCCAAAGACAGCCTAGAACTTTTGATCCTCTGACTCCACCTCTGGAGAGGTAGGGTTTGGGCCACTACACTCAGATGATGCATTTTAAATTTTATACTGTGTGTAGAGCCTTTTTGGGGTGACTCTTGACAGGAGTCTAACATTGGCCAAGGACAAGGAAATGGGCTTCAGGGAGGAATCTGACCTTGGCCTTGACAAGTAAGTCAAGCAAGAATGTGACATTAAAGCTTGACAAAGAAGTAAGTTCAAGCAGGGACCTGACATTGGCCAAGAACGGGGCAGTAAGAATCTGGTTTTTGGGTAGAACAAAGAAGTAGGCTCTGATGTCTTGATCATCCTTAGAAACTGCTATCACCAGAGTGATCTTGGGGCTTTGTGTTTATTATCTTGCTTGTTCCTTGGCTATTGGCTATTGTCTTTCTAGTTCCTCATTGTCCTGCTCACCCTTAATACTTGCATGTAATTAAAATGGTATAAAAAGCAGATTGGGAAAATTAAATTTTCCTTCAGTCTCAAAATTGACTGGGGTCATGCTAAAAAAAAAAAAAAAAAAAAAAAAAAAAAAAAAAAAAAGCTGAAGGCCTTCCCTTAGTCTTTACTGCTTGACTCCTACTGAGAATTTCCTCCTATCTTTCTCTACCAGACAGAAGTTAATCCTGATGCATTCTTGTGTTTAGAAAAGCCAGGTTTGTGTCCAAGGATTCCCACATGGGTTTTCATTTTGAGTAATACTATTAAACAAGTAACAAACTAAGAAGCTGAAGCATTGCACTGTTCTGGGATCTGAATCTTGAATAAAATGCAGTATTTGGAGTTTTCCATTTTGTATTTATCTAATTAATGGTAACAGTATGCTGTGGAGAACTAGGTACTGCCCTTCCATTATAAAAGGTCTTTTTCTACCCCTACTTTGAATAGACAAATATAATAAACATTTGATGATCTCCTGTTTTCCAGGTTTAGCTTAATCTGAACACATGGTGAGCCTAAATAAACAAAATGTCTTTTCCCAAGATGCACTATTTCTACACATTTTAATGTTATTTAAATTTCATTTTTAAAAGACTTAAAATATCACAGTAGAACATTCTAAAAGTTGAACCTGTTGTGAACATAATTGCAAAAGTTAGAGGAAATTGAACAAATAAAATATGAAGACCTTCACTTCCTCTATATGAATTTTTAGGCCTTTTCTCAAAACTTTCTCTATTGTAAACTTAAGACAAAGCCTTATCAGCGAGTAGCATAGCGTTGCAGCTGGGTCCCATTAAATCCCTCTGTCAAGCCATACTTCTTCATTACCTTCCTCCTGACAGCTCTTGGTCTGCACAGAAATGTAACTTTGTGATAGAGATTTATGTAATTCAGGTGTCCTCAATTCTGAAAGAGCGCTTGGCTCAAAAGAATGAGGCATTTGCAAGAGACCAGAAAATTTTGTAAAAAGCAAAGGGGAATTGTATAAAGACTTAAGGGGAAAAGCAAAAATCTATGGAACCAGTTCATCAAATACTTTCATCCAGCCTCCCTTCCAGGCAACTTTCAAACTGAGACTGTCCCTCTGCAAACTGAAATAACTAGTTGATTGCGTTTCTGTTGCATTTCTGCTAAAGATGGAGCTCTTCTGCATACGCTGACAGAGCAGCACTTCCCAAGTATTTTGCAGATTCAGTGAAATTCTAAAATCCTTTACCTAGTAACATAATAGAAATTCTGTACCAGATACCTAGCAAGAACTGCAGAGAAGAATTAGAAGGAGCAACGTGGAGGCCTCCCAGTTTAGTGACACACACATTAGTGGTTAAGTTGACGGTGATATAACACACGTGGACCTCAGGCAAGCACTTCTTAGGCCTCTACTGCCTTTTATATGTCAAATCAGAGTCCAGGCTTAAACATTGTTCTCAACAACATAACAAAACCACTGGGGAAAAAAGATTAGAATGTGTTTAGCCTGATAAGGCATTGAAATTGTTTTTTAAAATACATGTTAAAAAAAATTGAAAAACTCTGGCCTTCTTGTACATATCTTCCTGGACACAATACATTTTTACTGCCAACTGCTGCTTTAAAGTATTGCAACAATCAAAGGCAAATTTATTAAAATTTTATTCAAGAGGCTTCTTCATTAACAATTCATATATTTCTGCCACTAACCTGTAGTTATTATTTAAATAAGAAATATTTTTACATCTAAAAATTTATAAAAATAGGTTATCAAGACTAAACAGAAACAAGCCTATTTAGTAATGCAAATGTGAATATTAGTAGGCTTTTTAACTAGCTCGCAGTATCATATCTTTGGCTATTTTTGATGGTTGCCGCTGCTCTTTATTTGTTTGTTCATTTGCATATTAAGAGAGGATCTTACCTGTAGCTCAGACTGGCCTGGAACTCATTATGTGTAACCAGATTAGCATAGAATTCATGGCAGTCTTCTTGCCTCAGCCTTCAAAGTGCTGTGATTAAAGGCATGAGCTACCATGTTTTCTGACATAGCCCCATATTTCAACTTTGCTTCACATTATTTCCTATAAAAACAAGGCAAAGTTTTATATACCCACTCCCCAAAAGTTATAAGTTTCCTTCTACTGATCCAAGAATGGAAAATGGAGATTATTACCCTTGATTTGTCCTTATCTCAGCCATAGTCATCTGTGCCCTGTCCCAAGCCATCTGTCCCTTTTGTGTTTTTGATCTGGCTGACTCTTCATGTTCTCCAGCCAGTGTAGACTCAAGTTCTCAAGAAGACACCATGACAGACTCCTCATCTAGCACCACTTATCTGGTTGTTAGCCCATGTGAACATTTAACCCTAGTCTGATATCCTCACCCCTCCCCTCACTTTCTCTCCCAGTCCTCTGTTAAGTAAAAGTCAATGTGGTAGAGGATGTCTTTGGGACTCAGGAGTTATATAGAGGCAAGGAGATCTCTGCAAGTTCCAGACCAGCCTGGTCTATATGGTCTATAGATAGAGTTCTAGGTCAGCCAGAGTCACATGGTAAGATCCTGTCTCAAAATAAAATAATGAATAGACAGATAGAAAGATAGATAATACATATATGCATACATACATGCATACATACATACTCTCAAGAGTTTTGGAAGCCATTACCTCTTGCAAAGTTGTGTGTTGTCTTATCCCCTCAGAGCAGGCCTATGTAGGAGGTCTTCTTCATATGTATGAAACTTAGGGCTGAAGAGATTAAAAAGAGTTGCCCAAAAAAAAAAAAAAAAAAAAAATACAGGCAGCAAATAGCAAGTACTGTATTTGAATTCAGTACTTCTAACTAAAATCCCTGATATCTTAAACAGTTTAGAAATGTTTTTATAGCTTACTGTAGGACATCTGAGCTTGAGCAGCTTTTATTTGGACCCCCAAGATATTACTGCTTAGAAAGCATTGACACCTCTCAGGGGATAGTGGTGGTTACTATCTTATCATCTCTACTTAGTACCAAGAGGACTGCTAAAAGCTACTTGTTAGAAGATATAAAAGTCCAAAACGGGGTAAAGCAATGTTTTTGATAGAGATAGATGACAAACTTAAGAGTTCCAAAAATGCTTAACATGGACTCTACAGCTGCAGAACAGAATCATAGCAAGATTTAAAATTCAAGGCCTTTCCCTCAGTTTTTCTGCCCCTCCCCCTTATTTTTTAGCCAAGAGGAGAGCCCATCCCCATCGATAGAAAGCTAATGTCTAAATTCAACAATTTAAATGATGACGTATTTATGATGTGGTTTCTTACATCTGTCAAAATGTAAAAGGATATTCATGAAACAAACTCCTTTCGGAGATGATAAACCGCACTGGCAAGGTTGGGACAGTGCAGGTTGTGTAGTGCCAAATGGAGAGCAAAGTGGGAATTAAACTGTGGCTGCTGGGTTGAGGACAGAAGAGATGCTAATTGGGGGAGATTGCAAGGACATGCCTTGTTAGTTTATGACGTTTTAACCATATGAATACAACATCTGGCTTTTAAAAAGTAGTCCTTAGGAGTTATTGCATGTAATATAACTTAATTAATTGCTCTTCAATCAGTATGCTTTAAGAATAGTGTTCTATGTTCGTATCAAAACTATATATACTGTTGCTTAAACCTAAACCAAATCTTTCAAAAGCACAGCAAATGAAGGGTTTTGTTGTGTTTTGTTCCACAATGAAAGAGGGAGTTGCTGCCTCTCACATAGATGTCATTCACTAAAAAGAGATGGATCCCAACTGGAGCCACTGTACAGAAGATGTATCATGATGCCTGTGACACTCTGTAACCCCACGGCACCCTGGGGCCTAAGAGCAATTGCTCTAAAGCACAGCCTTGTAGGTCTGGTTCTGCTCTGCCAGATGGAAATTAGTACCTTAAAATAGCACAGCCTGTCTACTTGGAGCATTTTAAATAGAATCTCTTTTACATTTAAGTGTTTTATACCTTCAGTAGTCCCTTAATGAAACCTTGTACAATATCTTGAAATTTTGTGCTAATTGATGAAATTCCTACAAGGTAGTTCAATTTCAAACTATGTCAAACATTTTGACCTTTAAATCTATAACTTTCCTATTTCCATTTTAAACACACACACACACACATTGAGGACACACTATTCTGCTGTCTAGCCTGGAAATTACTATGTAGACCAGGTTAGCCTTGAATTCAGAGATTGTGCTGCCTCTGACTCAGTGTTGGGGTCAAAGGTATGTACCATAGGTCCAGCTTCAGCCACTGTATTTTAAAATACTAATCCTTCATAAGTTTTCTAAATTAAGATAAATAAAATTTATTTATATATTGTAAATTTTAGCCAAGATCTAAGCTTTGCCTTGTGGATTCAGTTGTTGGTACGCAGACATCTTCCTTTATGAATGAATAGGAGGAGTACTGGGGTTATTCTCCGGATTCAGGAGAATGTATGCATTGTGACATTCAGGGCAACACATTTCCTGTTCAGAGACTGACTAGAAATAGAGAAAAGCTCACTCAAGGCCTCAAATTTTACTTGTGTACTTAAGGAGCAATTAATTCCTTCATCCACAGATTATCTTACCCTAGAATTGTGAATTTTTTCACTTCACTACCTTTTCATCTGATGAAAATTATTCTTTAAACAATCATGGTTATAGCTTTAAACTTTGCTGGAAGAACTAGGCTATGCAAAATATGTGAGGTGGATAAGGTTTTGTTTTCTGTACAAAGATTTTTTTTTTCATGAGTCTAGACATTTCTTTCTTGAGTAATTTGCCATTTAATTACATTTTGTTATGTTCTCTCAGGAAGGGGCGGGGAAGGGAAAGAAAGAAAAAAAAAACAAAACAAAACAAAGAAGAAAGTTTTTTTAAGGTGCAGGACATTCAGGATTTAGATTTCACCTTATAAACTTTTATTACAGTGTCCTCCTCCCTTCTCTGTGCCATGAAATAGTGAATCACTCCTGCTGGTCTCCAAGGACAGATGCTGTTCTCATGTTTTATCCTGACACCTCAGAGATGAGCTTTCCATATGAAGGAAGGGAAGACATTTTATGCATTCAGTGTTATGCTGGGGCCTCCCCTTTTCTAGGAGTCTCCTATGCATGGAGTTTTGGTAGTGAAGCCCAGTGGGTGGTGACATTTGATCAATTCCTTGCTGATTAATGTGCCTGAAGGTGTATGCCAGCCACCCTTTGCCCCCTTCCAGTGTGTTGGCTATTTAAAAAAAAAAAAGTGGCTTTCATAGGCTCTGCTGTCCAACAGGCTAGGCACAGGGCCAGCGGCGCCAGCAATTTTCCGTCCTTTGTATGAGTGATCAGAGGCCAACCCCAAAGCAACTGACAGTGGTTGCACTCAGTGCTGCTAATGATCTTCAGTAGCAGAAGACTTCCTTCCTCCTGAAGCCTGAATGTTCTGCTAGGGAAATGTGTGATTTGGAAAGTTGCCACAGAGACAGTCTGATAAAGTTCATTGTATGCTTCACACCTCCTGGTCTATATAGCAGGCCAAGCTCTGCTCAAAGGAAGAGAGTGAAAAGTTCACTTTTAAGTAAAAGGTTCTCTGTAAATGTGTTTTCTGAAATGTAGTATGCTTCCATGCTTACCACACACCCCAAATGTTTACATCCAAGCCAGCCATCAAACACCAGACGTTTTTTAAGCCCTGCTTGTCTTTGGCTCTCTCTATCATCACCTTTTTCTTTTTGCTTTTTCATCCTGAGTATGCAGTTAGCAGCCTAGTGTTGCTGTGTAGTAATGCCTATTCAGAAGCCATTCCACAAGTGGCTGCTGCATGTCTGCTTCTCCCTAAGACAGAAAAAGACCAGACTCAGTGGGACCTCTAACTCTCATGTAGTTCTAGCCCAGTTGTGTAAGTACTAGTCACCATTCATTGATCAAAATTTCCAGCTTCCCTGTTACTGTTAATTTGTTGTGGGACATATCAGCTGTGACCAAGAAAAAACCATGCCCTAGGATCATTTTACAAATTCATGAAGAGATAGAAATGAAGCAGGTAAAAGTTGCTATAACTACCCCAAAGCTTTTTACACTGACCACATAGATCCTAAGTGTATAGGAGAACTAGTCTGCCACAGACAGGACACGTGGCTTTACAGTGTGCTGCCAGGCCCTGGTCATTTTTACACCAAGAAGTCCTCAGCAGGCTAGAATAAAGGACTGTTTACTACCTTGAGTGGCATGACATTCTATAAAGGTGGTTTTTAGTTTATTAAGTGGTGTTGGCCCTAAATGCTGCCTCTGGGACTTTTCTATCTCCCATAATCCTTTAGCTGAGTACTTCATAATCATACCAAGCATACTGACATTAAAACTAGCCTCTGTTTGGAATTCCACAGCTCTTAATGCCAACTGTACTAGGAGGAATATTATTTGAGTACTCATTTTTCCAGAAATGACCCATTGCTATGCATCACAATAATTGTCAACGGCCAAGACTTTCAATGATAGTGTCACCCAATCAAGTGAAAAGAGCACTCAGCCAATGATTTGTCCTTTGGCTCCAGAGGTATAACATGAAGAAATATGTTCATGCTGGGGCATCAAGCTCATTGTCAGGAGGCCAGTGTGGCCAGTAGTATGATTTAGAGGGAAGAAAGCCATTAACAACTTCTAATCCTATAGTGATGATATGGCCTTGGTAGTCTATCAGGATACAGTTTACAAATGGCCTCAACAGAGTAACTGCTAGGTTACTTTGGAAATATTAAACCTGTTAGACAACGCA
The DNA here is from genome assembly GCA_902729485.2 of Mus minutoides. Lineage (NCBI taxonomy): Eukaryota > Metazoa > Chordata > Mammalia > Rodentia > Muridae > Mus > Mus minutoides. The sequence continues at coordinate 1,005,133 of LR749752.1, forward strand.
AAATAAAGCCAATGGGATTATGTTTGAGTTTGTGGAGTTGCTTTCGAGGAACAACTTAAAAGAAATGATAGTACCCTGTCATTTTCTAGATCTGAATGAAGAGGAGGTACTTTTTCTGAAGTATTTGTGAAAATTGCCTTATATTAGTGCAAGCTACATCTATTATCAGTTGCCACAGTGCTTCTGCATTCCTTATCTCTGAGATTGATAGTTCTATATCAATGTCAGGCAATATTATTATCTGGCTAAAAATTGTCAGGTACGGATTTCTGAAAAGATACCAAGTATATTTTATAATGCTCTCTGTCTTTGGCAAAAATAACTATATCAAAGAGTCTCTGTTATCTGGTTGTTTTTTTCTTTTCTTAACAAGAAAATTTTTTTAGTTTTATTTTGTTGGAAAATACCAATTTCTTTTTTTCCCTACCCATCACTTGTTTCTCAGTCCTAATTATATATTGATTCCCTGTGGTATGCCAGGCATTGCAACTGATTATAATCAGAGTGATTGAATATGTGGACACATACCTAAGCACACACATTTCCACATGTTTGGTGCAGTGGTTTTGAATGGTATGCAATGTATGCAGATATCTTTGTTGTTATTAATGGGGAGAGTCACATTACCTGTAAAGGGTAGAGGCTACTAAAACATCTAAAATTCAGAAGGTGAAGATTAGGGGTAATAGTGATTTGATAGACAAGTCCAGTAGAATTAAGGTTGCAACCCTTGATCTACAACAAATGCACTGAATGGAATTTTACTAGACAATGCATATTCTTCTGTATTTACACTGTTTTCACATGGTGCATAATGGGCCACTTGAAGAATCTGAACACTACATATATGTTTATCGCAACTAAATAATTGGCTCTTTAACTTTATTTTAATTAATGTAGTTTTAAATTTTAAATGAGATAGAAATTTAAAAAATACTAAATAGCTATCATGTTGGACAGTACTAATTCAAAGGGAAAGAGTAATGGATAAAGCAATGAACACTGTTCCCTGGGAAATAATTCTTAAATCCAAAGGCTGAGGAGGAAGATATAATACTACACATGTGTGTGCACATGCACAGAGAGAAGAGGCAGAGACACAGAGTCAAACCAACCAACCTGAGTTAGGGCTGGGAAAAGTATTTCAGAAGCAATATACAGGTTATGGTTCTCTTATAAAAGTTTTATATTTTAAGATTATAATATAATTACATAATTTTTCCTGGAGGGGATACTAATGAAGCATTAAGCACCATTTATACCTCTATCTAAAGTGACTTAGAATATGATGTGACACAGCCCTCTCACTTTTCTAGAGGGAATATCCATTCATTAAATTATAAAATTAGATGGCATTGGGGAAATAGTTCAGTTAGTTAGTCACTTGTCACACTATGAAAACCTGAATTTGATCCCCAGAACCTACTTAAAAGTCCAGGCACAGTGAGTGGCACATGCTGTCTTCCCAGCATTAGGATGATCAGGACAGTGGATCCTTGAGTCTCACTGGCCAGCTAACATAGTGAGTTCAGTCAGTTCTGGTCTAGTGAAAGACCCTGTCTCAAAACAAAAACAAAAACCCACCAGGGTAGATAGATAGTTCTTGAGAAATGATATCCAAGTTTGTCCTCTGATTTCAACATGTATATGCGACCACATACAAGTGTACACATATGTACAATTGGAAAATGGAGTGAACAGGCAACATTGGTAAGTAACCATGTGGAGAAGTGTCTACTCATGATGTATTTTCAGCATTGTTATATCGACATTTAAAATCACACAAGTAGACACACATATGCATGGTTGTATACATAGTCCTAGAGAAATAAGTATACTATACTTTTTCATTTTTTATTTTCTGAAGCAGTTTCTCCCTAGTTCTCTGTTGTCACCTGTTGCCACCATTTGTCCCTTGAAGTTACCTGCAGGCTTTGCAGTACTGTATCTTCTAAAGCCATTTAAGTTATTTGAAAAGCACAAGTTTTAAAATTGCCCTTGTATGGAACCTTGGAGTCTTTGTTCTATCGTGTAAACCATCTTATATAACCTTGATTTAGGTACTTTTTTTGTTCTCCATATTCATTGCATTTTAATCTTATCTTTAAGAGACTTTACACCATTTAGTATCAGCACTATAAGATCCTTGTAGTTTGTACTACATCTTTTGATAAATTTCTTAGCCTCCTTTGTTACAAGTTGTATGACTCACATATACACTGGCATTTAAAATTAACATTCAAAAAGTTTTCTTTTCAGTTACCTAAATGTTCCATTAAAAAAAAAAAAAAAAAAAACAAAGAGCCGAGCATGGTGGCACCCGCCTTTAATCCCAGCACTTGGGAGGCAGAGGCAAGCAGATTGATGAGTTTGAAGACAGCCAGGGCTACACAGAGAAACCCTGTCTCGAAAAAAAACCAAAAAAAACAAAAAACAAAAAACAAAAAACAAAAAAAAATAAAAAAAAACCAAAGAACAAAACAAAGCAAACAAACAAACAAAAACACCTGGGTATTCCATGTGAAATAATTAAGAAAATATAAAAGGTCTTTTGTAATGAGATTAGGATTCCAGTTCAAAACGTGGGATGAACACATGCATTGGTTTCTAACTCCATAGGCTCCATTCAAAACACAGTAAAAGAATAAAATATGTCTATACTTACAACTTTAAAGAGAAGAATGGGCCAGGGATTTTGTCCATTTGTTGGAAAAAGAGCAATTCAGTCATCTTAATGGAGTAAAGAAAATGTAAGCTGCGATTTAAAACAGGACTTTTCAAGCTTCCACACATCACAGTAGCAGTTCAGGCAGCACTGAGATGTTCTGTGCAGAGGAAGTTAGTGGTTGGTATATATACTGCTGTTTGTGGACCACATCTTGAATATCATAAAGGACAAAGGCAGGAGGATAGAAGATCCCAGAACACAGAGGGTAAAACCTGCATGGTGTGCTCCTAACACTAAATGGTTGGTCTTGCCTTTGGAGATTCTCAATTTAACAGCTGAGCCCTACTCACATTGTCAGAGTACAACCTCATACAGAGGTCTGCAGTTTGGCTTGCCCCTCTCCATAGAGAGATTCAACAGAACATGATCTTTATTACACAGAATTAGATGATATAAAAGCAATAATCAAGGTATAAGAAAGAATACTTGAGTATTAAAACATAATTGCTAAAATAAACATTTCCATAAAAACATGAGAGCTAAAACTATACAAAGACATAAAATAAACAAACAAAGATACATAGGAAATTGAGGGTAAAGATAATTACATGCAGATAAATTAAGGAGGCTCAAACCTCTCACTAAGAGTCTTAGGAGGAAAAAACCCCACAAACCTGTGGAAGGGCCTGTGAAATCTGATGAAGATGAATGAAGCTAGTCCTTCCATACACTCAGCCATCAAGTATAACACAATGGTCAGGAAGATAAACACAGGCCATCCCCACCCAAACAAACAGACTAACATGCATGCTTCCTGTCACCAACAACAAAAGTTAATGAGTTGAACAAGACCTTTAGAATTCTGAAAGAAAAACTGAAACTTTATCACATATAAAAAATATATGTGATTAATATATAATGTAGCCATACTGTTGGAATAGTAAGAATGTCAACATTAGTTTTAAGATATGCCTCTGAAAGTGTAACAAAGATGTAAGATACAGGAATGGCACAGCATAGGGTCCAGGAAGAGAAACCCAAGCCTTATAGCTGTGAGTGAAGATTATAACTTTATCATCATAGACTAGAAAACTCACAGAGCAATTTGAAGCTTCTCTAAGGCTCTGATCATCCACAATAGGACTTCGGAATTGAAAATGCCATCAAGTACTATGTTTAATATAAAGTTAGGTTGTTTTAACTGCCTCATTTATTTGGAGTTGAAAAATACCTATCTTTAAGGAACCTTCTACCAATTTGCTGATGATGTTCACAATTTAGTAATGTACAAGGATACCTTCCCACAACACAGTTAGGTACTCCAGTAATCTTAGAAGCTCCCAATTGCATAGAAACAATTTGCTCATGTAAATGCTTTACTTATGCATAAATATGCATCCCACAGCCCCACAACAGAAGCTTTTGCCCCTCTTTTAACAGATATTCTAAAGAGCTTGCCAGTTAAACTGGTTTGTTATGCAGAATAGCTTAATAAGACCAATTTTTAATGTATATGTCTGCTTATTTAAAAATGAAGTTTTATATTACATTTGGTTTGCTACATGCTCACAAAGTTAAGAGAATGTATTTTTAAATAAAATTGATAAATGCCGAATACCCTATGAATGTGTGCTTGCAAAATTCAGAGTACATTTTGAAAGTTAAACTTCATCAGGAATATTTTCAGCTAATGCTTTGCTTTAGTACATGGAAAGAAGACCCCAGGCATGTTCAATTTGCAACTCTGAAATGGTTACTATTCTGTGAACATATTTAATTATTTGCAAGTAAAGGATTTATATGGGGAAAAAGAAGTTTTAAAAGCTCCTATGTGGTATCTTTCTCACTCTTTACCCCTTTACCCTTTAATGACTTGTGACTCAAAAAAGTGTAATTTTAGAAAAGGCAACCACATATTTCCTAAGCACCAACTATGTATATGATGCTAAAGGAAGTTTTTTATGTCATGACATATACACTGACACCTGAATAATCATATCTGAGAGATGAAAGGCAGGAAAAGTCCATTACTCCAATCAATTCAGAGGATAGAGTCAAATCATTAGTGAGAATGAGTATGTTAAAATAATAGCTTAAAAGTATTGAGTATTGTTGTGGATAGGCCTGGTGATGGTTGTATGTTGATGCTAATTCTGCTCTCCTGGGAAGGCCTGCAGACAAGGAATGAGTCATCCTCAGGTGACTTACTGTAAACCAATCCCCTAATGAATAAAGGAGCCAGTCACTGGGCCAGTAGGCAGGACTTCCTAGTTGGAGAGGGGAAGAGAGGAAGCAGGAGAGAGTTAGGTCCTTTTAGACAGGGATAGCATGAGGACAAGGTGTAATTACAAGTGTCTCCTGGTTTCAATGGTAGATCCTTCAAGATTTGCCACCAGACGATTTAGATTTAATAAAGCTTACAAGTTAGGATTTTAGTTGTTGCGCCCAGCGATTGAGTTCCCTTTGTTTCAGAACTAAGTTTGTGTTGCATTTTTCTTCACACAGTGGCTCGCCTGGGTTCAAGAGAGAAAGGTACAGTGGCAAAGCATGGGTTTTCCTGTGGTGCACCACAAAGGTCATGGCAGTTTTGAAGCATGGGGCTGGCATGGTAGCATCCCACCAGTGGGAACCTAGCAAGCTGGTTAGAGACGTTTTGGGGAGCTCCAGGCCAGAGAGTCTCCACAAGATTATAACAGGTCAGCCATTGCTCACCAGTGCATGTCCAGCCAGGTAACTGGGCCAGAGAGATGCTGGCACAAGCTCAGGAACTTGCCAGTTCTTTTTTTTAAAAATATTTTCCACAACAGAGTATTTGAAACTTAACACACTTTATCCCAGTTAATCACCACATCCTTACTCTCAAGCTGATCTAAATTTGAAGGGAAGCCTTGGTTGTTGGCAATTTAAATAATTTACAAATTGTTCTTTAGGTATTTCAAACCAGATCAGGAGTCTGATCTTAAATTTATAACCATTCTTACCTGATATAGCTGTCTCGTAGGAGGCTATACCAGTGCCTGGCAAACACGGAAGTGGTTGCTCACAGTCAGCTATTAGTTGGAACACAGGACTCCCAAGGAAGGAGCTAGAGAAAGTACCCAAGGAGCTGAAGGGGTCTTCAACCCTATAGGTGGAAGAATAACATGAACTAACTAGTTCCCCCTGCGCTCACGTCTCT